>JASGXE010013412.1:0-12641 GCA_030068105.1 Sinentomon sp. SZTP_YWyxl
CTTTGTCATGACGTAACATGATATTTTCAGACAAAGTCACGATAATTCATGGCATTATCATGAATTCCCATGAATCTTCGATGTTACTTTCCGAAAGACTCCCTTTTGCCTGTTCGGATTTAGATGACTTTTTAAACTACAACAGCTTAGTCACAATCACCCTGTTCTTTGTCCCTAACTCAATAGGGACAATTCTGGGATTTTCCAATGTCCACGCGCTTTAATTTTTGGTGGTGCGACGAGGACCGGAAGATGAAATGTATTTTAAAGTCAGATTTCATGATGTGACCATTTCCGGAAAATATGTCTTTAAAATTGTTTGGGTTTCAGCTCTGTGATGCTGCATTGTTGCTTGTTCCGAAAGTGAATATACACCAAATTATATGATCTTGAAAAGGTGTTGCGTGTGGGATATTTTTTGTGGTTTGGTATATACCTACTCGTCCTAAATTGTGAACTGCAATGTTCACATGGGTTGTGTTGCCACTGGTGTCACCATCTATCATACAAATATTAAACGTTTTATAGACTTTTTCATGATATGACCGTGCTTTTAACATGATTTTTTTATGATGTTCATCATGTGAAACTCATGAGTTTTTCATGAGTTTATCATGACAATGTCATGATGTGGACATCATGATGCATCCATGATTTTGTCATGACAAAGTCATGACAACATCATGATTTTTTTCGTGGGATTCGAAGTCATGGTTTTCTCATGCTTTTATCATGACATTATCATCCATTTTGAAACATCATGTTTTTGTCATGATTTTCATGAGAAACTCATGTTAAAATCATGATAAAGTCATGACTTGTTTCGTAAGGGAGATGGCAAAAATTTACCTCGCTGCTCGGAGTTAGCGCTACCCCCGTGATGATCTCTCCGCCGACAGAAAATTAAATATTTTTCCTGAACAAAGTGACCGATTTTGATGTGGTTGCGTTTCGTGCAAAGCTAAAAAATGAGCGCTTTCACACATTTATAATGATCCCAACCTTTCGTAGGGTAAAACTCATAAATCATTCGAGAAACAAAAGTGCTCAAGTTTCGATGATATAAAATTTCGGGTTCCTGCCAGGTATTTTCAAAGATTGTGCAATTTATTCCGTTACAACATGGTTACGACCTACGGAAGAGTTGTAGAGGAAGCCTTCTAGTTTCCAAAAATACCAAAATCGTTGAATTTGAACACCATTCGGTAATTTTATGGCCAGAGACAACGCGCCATGGAAGCATCGTTTTGTTTTTGAGCGGGGAAGAGGCCGCGACTCCCAACGATTTCAAGGGAGCCGCGGCGTCTTCCCCGCTCAAACAAAAAACGATGCTGCCATGTCGCGTTATCTCTGCCCATAAAATTGCCGAATGGTGTTCTAATTCAATGATTTTGGTATTTTTGGAAACTGGAAGGTTTCCTCTACAACTCTTCCGCAAGTCGAAACCATGTTACAACGGAAAAAATCGCACAATCATTGAAAATATGTGCGAGGGACCCGAAATTTCATCGCATCTTAATTTCAACACTCTCACAAAAAATGTAATTTCTGCACTTAATCCGTGGAAAGTTTTGGGATCATTATACATATTTGGAATCGCTTATTTTTCAGCTTTGTAGCACAAAAGATTTCATCAAAATCCGTCATCTGGTTCAAAAGATATGCGCACAGCTTGTTTGCCAAACAAGCGAAGAAAAAGGCAGAAAAATCGAAGTCCACAGACGGATAATCCACTTTCAAAGATGGCGGACTTTTCTTCAAATCGCTTCACATTTCGGGCACGCGATCATTCTATTTACTTTAGTTCGTTGACGTACAGTTTTAGAAAAATTAAATGGCGGACTGCTGGAGGGCATTGGGACTGGATCACAGCAGCCAGTTATTGCTCGGTAATGCTTGGCTGAGGCGAGGGGTCTTCGATAACGTCAGAAGCAGGAGGCGGCCAATAATAATCAATCGGCGAATCGGTAGACATCCACTGCATGGCCATTGCATGGCACAAGCGATGGAGAACGACGCGAACACACACGTGCATGGTCGGTTTCTGTCGGCTTGACAGCATGATGAGCTGTGCCACAAGCTCGTTTTTCCCCTCCTGTGACTGAAGTGTCGCTGTGCATCTGAAGACCAAATCGGCTTTTCGCCTTTGGGCTCCAAAGAAAGAAAGAATTCGCAGCAGCTGGGTATTTGTCGTCAAAACTTGCTGTGGAGAGCATCTTTTGTCTTTGGGGTTTCCCTATTTTCCTGACCTACGCAAATGTCATTCCCGTCATTTCAAATTGTTCTCAGTGTGGGCCAAGTTGTGGCTCACCTTTCTAACATTTGCATTCAGTGGGTTTCTTTGCAGGCTTTCGGTCACCCTTTGTTCGTGTGCATTGCATGTGATGATTTTCGGGCCAATTGCGTCACGACTGATGAACGCATTTTGCAACTGAAGGAAAGTTGCCGATGTCAAGATTCACCCAACACCATCAGTTGTGAGCAATAACGATGAGATTTTGGCAATTATGGGCAATAATCGGGCAATAACGAACGCACCCTGTTTGGCTGTCGAGGGCAAAAGATGAAATTTTCCGAGGGCCAACTTCACAGGGAAGTTGGCCATCGAGAAGATTTTCGGGCATGACTTTTGAAACCTTTTGAGCAATAACGATTAAATTTTGGCAATTATGGGCAATAATCGGGCAATAACGAACGCAACCTGTTTATGGAGGGATTGATTGTTGATGACTGTATTTTGTGGGGGTTTCCCCACTATCACATAACAATAACACTTTTAACAATAACAAACAATAATAAACAACAAACAATAACAAACAATAACACTTTTAGTTGTCGAGGGCAAAAGATGAAATTTTCCGAGGGCCAACTTCACAGTGACGTTGGCCCTCGAAAAGTTTTTCGGGCATAACTTTCGAACCGGTTGGGCAAAAACGATGAGAGTTTTGGCAATTATGGGCAATAATTGGGCAATAACGAATGCACCCTGTTTGGCTGTCGAGGACAAAAGATGAAATTTTCCGAGGGCCAACTTCACATTGAAGTTGGCCCTCGAAAAGATTTTCGGGCATAACTTTTGAACCGGTTGGGCAATAACGATGAAATTTTGGCAATTATGGGCAATAATCGGGCAATAACGAACGCACGCTGTTTAGTCGTCGAGGGCAAAAGATGAAATTTTCCGAGGGCCGACTTCACAGTGAAGTTGGCCCTCGAAAAGTTTTTCGGGCATAACTTTTGAACCGGTTGGGCAATAACGATGAAATTTTGGCAATGATGGGCAATAATCGGGCAATAACGAACGCACCCTGTTTAGTTGTCGAGGGCAAAAGATGAAATTTTCCGAGGGCCGACTTCACAGTGAAGTTGGCCCTCGAAACGTTTTTCGGGCATAACTTTTGAACCGGTTGAGCAATAACGATGAAATTTTGGCAATTATGGGCAATAATCGGGCAATAAGAACGCACCCTGTTTGTCTGTCGAGGGCAAAAGATGAAATTTTCCGAGGGCCTACTTCACAGTGAAGTTGGCCCTCGAAAAGTTTTTCGGGCATAACTTTTGAACCGGTTGGGCAATAACGATGAAATTTTGGCAATTATGGGCAATAATCGGGCAATAACGAACGCACCCTGTTTGGCTGTCGAGGGCAAAAGATGAAATTTTCCGAGGGCCAACTTCACAGGGAAGTTGGCCCTCGAGAAGATTTTCGGGGATGACTTTTGAACCTTTTGAGCAATAACGATGAAATTTTGGCAATTATGGGCAATAATCGGGCATTAACGAACGCAACCTGCTTAGTTGTCGAGGGCAAAAGATGAAATTTTCCGAGGGCCAACTTCAGTGACGTTGGCCCTCGAAAAGTTTTTCGGGCATAACTTTCGAACCGGTTGTGCAATAACGATGAAATTTCGGCAATTATGGGCAATAATCGGGCAATAACGAATGCACCCTGTTTGGCTGTCGAGGGCAAAAGATAAAATTTTACGAGGGCCAACTTCACAGTGAAGTTGGCCCTCGAAAAGTTTTTCGGGCATAACTTTTGAACCGGTTGGGCAATAACGATGAAATTTTGGCAATTATGGGCAATAATCGGGCAATAACTAACACACGCTGTTCAGTTGTCGAGGGCAAAAGATGAAATTTTCCGAGGGCCAACTTCACAGTGAAGTTGGCCCTCGAAAAGTTTTTCGGGTATAACTTTTGAACCGCATGGGCAATAACGATGAAATTTTGGCAATTATGGGCAATAATCGGGCAATAACGAACGCATCCTGTCTGGTTACCGAGGGCGGTAGGTCGAGGGCCAACTTCACACACATCAAAGCTGACGCAGACAGAAATCAGAAGCTGGAGGGAGGACTGGCGATGACGGCGCAAGCAAAAACGCTTGAGGTGTATTGGATGTTGCGGCAAAACGTGCGTTTGCCGGCCGGCCACCCCAGTTCAAACCACGCGCGTTCACCACTTCTGCAGAGCGCAGCGTCTTGTGCCGCCTTTGGCGTGTAAACTTCTTGTGTTGACGGAATGCTTTCAAAGCATGCGTCTTGAACATTAATTAGTAGCCGATTGGTAACTAAAATTGGAAGTTGTGAAGTACACGACGAGTTTGGAATTTGGAAGGGAAAAGAGACGGGATTTCAATTAGCACTTTTCCTTGAAAGATTTTTAATATCAATCGTCTTTTTTCCTTCCTTCGCTGTGGAAACGAGGATTTATTGCGAGGTCAAGAAGCATTTGAGAGACATAGCTGTTCTGTGGAACTTGCAGCGCGGCGTTGAACTCGCTCGATGGCACTCTATAGCATTTCGCGATATTGTCGGCGGTAACCTTCGGTGAGATTGTCCCCTTTGCAGGCATTCGCAGGTTCTCGATTGTCCCCCTTCTTCGTTATCTTGATTTGAAGACATGTGCAAAAGGTTCTGGATTGTCCGCCGGTTACATGGATTGTCCCCGCGTTAGTTTCGTTTACCCGAAGAAACATTTGATTGCTACCTTTCAATTTGCAGCTATGTCGCAATTCTTTCCGTCACACAGTTATCATGTTTGCAGTTTTCAAATGGGGGACCCTGTTGTAAACCAGCATTATTATTTTGCAGTTGGGGACCCCTGATCTCGTTTCAAATACACATGGGAATTTTCGAATAGCATTAGCGCCTTCTTTCAAAAGTTGAGTGTTTAATCCATACCTATTGTCAAACATTTACTACTTTTACGCACTCATGCTTTGTTCAATTATTGTTATTTGGAAATTTGAAATTTAAATGAAATAAAGCTTCTTCTAAAAAAAACTACCGATAACAATGTCATCTGTCGATGATCGATGATACTGTTATCAATCGATCATATTGTCATCTATCGATGATGTCATCTGTATTGTCATCCATCGACCCAAATTTGACCCAACCTCAGGACCATATACCATCCACTACTTGTTGGGTCAAATTGACCCAGGAATGTGGATCATAATTTTGACATTTTTCTTGTGTCATTTTGGGACTTTATTTTGCACCATTTTTATCAAACGAAAACACATTGTGAAAGATCCATGTTTGGATCAATTTGAACCAATCATGAATAAGTGCCCCAATTACGGTCATCGCAATACCGCTTGTGGGAATTAGAACCGGGAACCGCGCAACCGATGAATCGTAAACGTCGAAAAGTAAACGCCGTAGACCGCTCGGCCACACCGACATCCTTACTTTCAGCTTCTTAAAACACGAGTCATTCCGCGCATTGAGAGAGAGCAACCCGCTGCTTATAGCCATGGGCAGAATGGGATATCCAAGTGGGGTATACGAGTGTCGAGATGAATAGCATCTTGTCCTCTTCTTCATGTAGTATACCGTTTTTTGACCCAAAATTTAGGTCATGAAGTTTTGGTACAGTGTCGTTGGTCACAATCGAAATTTGATTTTCATTGTCCAAATGGACAGCGAAATTACCCATTTTGTGGGATAAAAATGACACTTCTTTTTGTGTCAAAAAATTAGCCGTTTTTAGTCAAATTTCGAATAAATTCACCAATATTTCGTGACCCAGCGTTTTGGGTACATTTTTGACCCAGCATTTTTTTGTATATGTGTTCGAACATCGGCTATATTGTCATGGGTGCTTGTAGGAGTTCAACACTTTCCTTTGGTCTGTTTTTCAACAGTAATTGACACGCCCCTGCTTCTAAGGGCCATGTAAATGAGCTCAAGTCCGAAACCTCTCAACTTTCTGGACGGAATGTAACGGTTGCTGTGCATGGTCCGGCGGCCATAACGGGTCCACAGTCGTTGAGACTTCTGTTACTTGCTTGATGCCAAAGTCCTTAGGGCGGCGCACGAATGTGAAAGCCACGAGCGTACACCCATAGATCATCCATCCGATGAACAGGGTCTTTCAGGTTGTGTTCGAAAGCGTTCTTACTGTCTCATTCCGTTAAAATAAAAACACAAGGGCCAAATAATTATGACAGCGCATTTTTTGAGCATGGACACATTTGAGGAAAACAGTGGTGTCATTCAATCGGTCAGCAGACGCACTAGAAGCCACCGAAACGAAAAGGGAAATGAAGTCGGCATTTGCGCGCGCGCATAAGCTTTCTGTTGAATGAATCGAGGAACCCATGATGGTACCATCGCCAGTCCAAGTGGTGCCCAATAAACCCAGGCAACTGGTGCGCGAAATTGAGCACAAACTTCATGCCTTGTTCCAAAACCTTCTTGAAGTTTTGCCCCCCGCACTTTAATGACGATTCGGTGCGAATAAGTCACTTGGAAGTAGAATTTAGTCAAATCGTAAAAATCGTGATCGCCTGAAAAAGGTACACCCTGCGATAAAAAAGTAGTCGAAAGTGAAACAAATCATATTGACCTTTGCAGTGGATGAATTGAAGATTCGATTCTCCGATTTCAACTCGAAACTTTTTACCGCCTCTAAAATAGAGTATTCACGAAAATGACTATTCTCCTCATCGAGGGCGAATATTGCCACAGTATAGTCGTTAGTCACCGCAGTCACCGATGCGTATAGGTGAGTGAGATTTTTCTTTACACAGGCAAATCCATTACATTCGTAATTTTGCATTTAAAAAGTTGGCATGAAGGCCACATGACAAAAAAGACAAAAAGTTTCGAGCTTTTTTATCTCAACTTCCACTTCTTTATGTTTTCATACACAATGCCACAATGATACACGTGCCGTCAACGGGATAATATTGAAATTAAGGCAGGCTGCACGACGAGCCCGCCGGGTATTTCGTATTGTACTCGTATGTCTTTTTTGAGGTATCACTGCCACAGTAAGTCATAAAGAGGGCCAGTAAAATGATTGTGAGTAGATTTTGCTGCCATTTAGTCTTTTCATTCTTTCCAGACGTCCAACCGTTTTTTGCATGCAAATACACGGCGAATATGACAATTACTGCATGTGATTTGACTTTGGGCGTTGTCGACAAGAGCTGCTGCCATGTTGCGCGACACTGGAGTCCTGGATCTTTTTTGCGAAAGTTATACGAAAAGCGTTAGCATTGCCCCAGTTTGTGTTCTGTGATTGCACGATAAATGAACCGTTTCTTCGTCCACCGATGTGTTGTTGGCGGAGTAATTTAATTTTATTCCAGCAGTGCCTTTGTTGCAGTCTGAAAGCGGTGCGAGCCCAAATATAATGGTTGTGCTTGTACAATCACTCACCTTATAGTAAGGTTGCTTGATGTATATCGGATTTCAAGCAGATACCGATGTCGGAAATGGCTAGCGTCCGGCTTAGGCACTACAATAAAGTAGTGGATGCGTTCGAAGGATATCACCCACCAACCTATTCGTTCATAGATCGGTTTCAGTGTTCAAGCGTGAAAGTTTCAATAAAAAAATCAGCCGATTCGAAATGTGCCTAATCTTGCAAGTTCAACAGTATAGGGTTAGTGGTAAAGTGCAGCTGGTTCTATGTGATAAATATTCGTCACCTCCCTCGTGTTTCTAAGGCCTTGAAGTCAGTGGTGCTGTTTATGTCGTTGCATACATCGATCACGCTATAGCGTGATCTAAAAGTTATATCTGTTAGAATACGCATAGCCCTGGTTCGACGATTGTGCTCTAACAAATACTGCGTGGATCTGGATGAAACAAAGCAAAAAGGAGTGGGATTCTGCACGTTCATACACTATGATCACATCAAGCTACATCCTTACATCTTGGTGAGTCTTGAGCCGTCTTAACCGTTTTTGCAAATTTCGCATAGCAGCAAATGCTTTTGAATGAAAATGCTTAGATTCTATGCGAGTGTGCTCATATTCTTCCCGTGTAGTGCTGGACGGGAAGAATACAGTGTGTATTAGAAAGGTGTTCACAAAATTTAAGGAATTGTTCTTTATTTGAACATAAACAACAATGATAGGGTAATTTTTTGAAAATCCACCCTTTATGGGGTTTTTGGCCGCAAAAGTTCCCCATTGGTGCCATGGAAACCGGACGGGTTTGGGCAAAACGGTCGAAGGAGTTGGAGTTTGATAAAATATATTTCTTTCGTTTTTGCTGGCTTCTTCCTGAGGATTCATGTCTGCAAATTTCATTCGTTTCAGGTGATTTGTATTTTCGGACCCCGAAATGGGCCAGAATGGCCGGCGGTGATTAGGAGATCCTAAAATAAAAATCACCGGAAACAAATGAAATATGCACACATACTATTCCTCAGAATGAAACCAACAAAACGAATCAGAGTGGTTTTGTCAAAATCCCGCTTCTTCGAAAGTTTTTGCACAAAAGAACGGCCGGTTGCCATGGCAACAACGGGGAAATTTTATGAAAGTTTCCTATTTAATCTTATCTGATCCCAGGAAAACTCACCAAATTTTATGCACATCTTTCCAATACACCAAGTATAGAATTTGCTGGATTAAAATTATTAAATGCTGCTGTTCTAATGACGACCAGAAATGACCAGATCTGCTGAAGAACTTTTGGCAGTAAGGTAACGTAGATATGCTCATGTGAATTTCACCATTTGAGTTTTTGCGCATGCCCTTGCTTTTTCATTGTTTCAAGATTTTGTTCTAAATTTTACCTTTACTACTCTACCAGTACAAAGAGATCGGAAATAATTAACGACCTAGTCACAGCTTCTCTTCATATCGAATGGAACGATTCTTGTTTCCCTTGCTTAAATGAAGTTTTGTCTGTTTCTTCCTCCCTGCACTTCCAGAACACTTTGGTTATTCCCCACTCCCACGACTAGGTTGACAACTTAGGATCGTCTTGCGGTAAACAAGATTATTTCTAATGTGCGCCTGGTAACATGAGACATTTGTGCCCAGGGATCTGGTTATGCCGATTGGCATTTAATGAGCAAATCACATTACCTTATATAATCTAAGGAACTCCAGGCGTCATTCAAATGTTGTTACTTGGCTTGTATTATATTCTATACGCAGATTATTGCCAATCTGGGACTAATTTTCTCCGTGACAGAAACTAACTACTGATTTTCTCTTCTGTCATTCCTTCGTCCACTTTATTACTTTATTCTTTTCCACCTCATTTTTGTGTCTGCCTTCTGTGAAAAAGTTCGTAACATTTTTCCAATATACCTCTGGATGGTATACATTCTTTTTGAATCAACCTGATGGCTCTGCTTCCTTCACCGGACGCCGCACTCAAATCTTGTACAACTGTGCAGAATATTTGTACCAAAATTGCTGCGGATAAGGATAGCTGATAGGATAGGTACTTTTTAAAGAAAAGGAGCTGACAGTTATAATGTTTATTTGCGTGTTTACCAAATGCGGGCACTCGTGGTCGACTTTGTGATGCAGCTGGTAGGACTTAAACATTTCCCAGTATAAATTGCGGGAGTGATGCGTGCATTAGGCGAAAATAGCCTGCGGCATTTGGTACAGAATAAGAAATGGATAAGTCTGCTGCAAATTGCTGAATCTAAGATCATAAATTCGTATATCTTTCATCAAATCCGTCAATATCTGAGTAACTAGTTTCGGAAAGTTGACTGGAACTGCGGAAAGCCCACATTCTGGAACACTTGTGTTCGCCAAGATAAGATGTAGAAGTGTTGCATGGGACTTTGTCGTCAGTCAGTGATCATGAATAAACCCTTCTCATAAAACATGCGCTTATGAAAACCAGGATTTAATGTCACCGAAACAGCAAAAAGAGTGATGAAATCAGGACTATATCGATACGATAATCCCAGACAAAACGTCAAAAAGTTCAGAGTGTACGACACTAGCGGTGCTTCAAAAGCGAACAATACGGGGAGAAGAATGTCTGGAGATATCGCAAAAATATCTTCATCAGAGCTTTTTCTTGATGACAAAGTGTGCACTTATAAGTGTTAGCACATCTATATTTTTCTCATGTCTAATCTCGGGAAGAACTCGAATCGACAATATTTTCACATGCTCCAGCATGAAGGATTCGTCTTGTGTTCCCGTTTTCTAGCAACGAATATTTACGATACATTTGAAATCTCCCCCGAAATTTATTTGTTTGTTTTAATTTAGAAATTTTGGGCTTCAGTGTGAGATTTTGAGTGTCTTGTTTTTTCACTCCTTTGCAATTTCATTCTCTTGTATATTCTGTGTTCTTGTTGTGCTTTTCAAATTGCAAAAAAGTGCCTTTCTTTAAAGTGTTGTGCGCGCTTCTGATGGCAACCGGAACAAAGATGTGGGCAATGTTGTCGTCCGGTATCAATAACTCCCTCCTCACTCGGCGTTGTTTCGCAAAAATATGTCGCATATCCAAAATATTTGATGCAAGGGGTGGGATAAAAGCTAGGTCTTTCAATCTGGTGGCATATCGCGAAACTTTGAAAATTCTTTTGCCTCTTCGGCAGCTATTTTGGTAATGAACGTTGGCAAACACGCAGAAGACACAACGAGGGATTATATTTGAAGAAAATAAGCATCTTGAACATTCAATGGCGCAGACACATTGTCACCATATATGAGGGAAATTTTTTTGCGCATTTTGGCTTTCACTCATGCACAGTTGAACCACGCAGGGATACTTCGTCAGTACCATTTCGGAGTTATCCCGAATTTTCGTCGTCTAAAGCACAATCTACTGAGGCTTGATTACAATTGGAAAAAAATTTTACCTGGGATTTGTTACCACTGTACCAACATTCTGTTTAAAAGCACGAATGCCTTGCAAGGCTGGGTGAATAAAAATATTTGTTTGCTCTTTATTCAGAATAAATTGTCTGCGGCACTACAAATCACTCACCATTTGCTTGTCAAGTGCCAGAAATTTGATTTTTGTGCACAACCGTGCTTATTTTGCAATGCTCAGAATAATAAATTTGAGGTTAGTGTGATAGACAATGGGGAACACGGCTGAAAATATTTGAATGCGCTCAGACCTGAAGAAGTAATTCAGATAATGTGGCAAAAGAATTGGCAGCAACTCTTCCAGGCCATTTCTACTCAAATACGTGCAATGGTCATCCGCGTGATGGAATCACGGATGAGAGAATCAGAGAATCTTGTTTCAGTGATGGTCATCACGAAAACAAGATTCTCTGAAAAACGTGCATGCGGGCCTAAATACAATACACACAATTTTAGTCTACGTGTGACCTAAAATTAGCAGATAACTTTTTCATCCCATTTCCAAACTTTGCCGTTTTACGAAAATCTCTGCAGCAGTAAGGAATTACAAAAATTGAATGATACAGTTGGAAATTCGTGAAAGTTAATAAACAATGCGCGAATTCTGCAATCGAACAGCAATAAATTGACTAGGGTTTCACTTTCAAAACAGCAATCATCAGTCTCGATTTTCAGTTCAGTAGCAAAAATAAACAAGATACACCTAACGCGTAAAATGGCAAAATTAAAATATCACAAAAATACAGTGTATGAATTGATGTTTTTCCTGTTCAAATTGTTGTACCTAGGGCAATCAAAAAGTATCAGGACTGGTGTGATTTCTGTCCAGACTCTCAACAATTTTTTTTAATTTGTACTTGTTCTTTTAGCTTCTGCGTTGCAATAGTAGGTACTATGCAAGCTAAGTTTGGCTTTTTTAACCTTCCGTGCTTGTCTTTGGTGGCCCCATAACTCTTGACTGTTTTGGGGACGGGCGTTTATTGTTTTTCATCAAAGAAGAGCAGAGGTTGAAGTCGCGTTTTTATAGTCCGTGGTCAAACGGGGACCAACATTCATCGGCAACTGACTGAACTCGTTAATAGTGGCTTTCCATTACTTGGATTGCCGCTTGGTTTCGGGTATGAATAGCGGGAGTCAAGATTCATTCATTGTCACAATGCGATCAAAAATGCCCCTCCATCGACAGCGGCTCGCATCAATATTGCCTCCGAGATCAACAGGCATTGCCTTTTCTTCTCCACGTCCAGAAGCATCGGAACCCATCGAGCACTCAGGTGCAGGCACTCCGTTGGGATGCTTTTCAGCTTGAGCTGAAAGAAATGTCTACAGCCCCCTCTACATCTTCCACAGTTATTCTGCGGTCTTCGATGACCAGCTCCTCCACACGCATGACGTCCTCTGGTGTGCTTGCCGTGGGCCGACCACCGCGGAACATGTCTTTGACACCCTCCCTTCACCCAAAGGCAACCCATGAAAACCCTTTACAGAGTATTTGCATAAAAATTCCGGTTGCCAGAATTTTCCGTTTCCC
>JASGXE010013413.1:0-13655 GCA_030068105.1 Sinentomon sp. SZTP_YWyxl
GCCTGGCATTTCCCAGGATATGGAGCCCACACTCTCCAAAGTTTATTTTGGACGCATCTCTGGGGTGGGTGCAGTATGGGTTGACCTATCTGTTTTTTATTTTCCGAACAAAGTCTACAAAGCAATCCCTCATTGCTAAATTTTGACGTTCCGCTCCAATTTGTTGATGCGTTCCCCAAAATATGTACTAGTACACGAGCGCACATAAGATTAACGTCCGTTTGTTGATGTAATTCCTAGCAAGAATTACTTCGAGGATTCCTAACTACTTCATTACAATTTAAGCGCATGAGAGCTTCCAAATGATGTTTTAACGTCTATTTTGCTTTACCTCCGTATGTTTTGACTTTAACCGTATGTTTTAACTTAAAACACAGTGCTTAAAATGCAGGGTTGCATCCGCCGCAAAGAAATCAAAAATAACATCATAAAAACAACTGACAAAAATTACAACAAATAACACCAACGACGAAAAAAGTTTCGAAAAGAATTGTGACTTTCAAATATCCGAAATAAAGCGAATTCATCACAAAAGACTTACAGAGAAAGAATGCTAATCATTTGTTAGCAAACCAGGAAATAGTATTCATTTTCTGGTAAGGACAAATATTGAGGAAAATATAGGGAAAAGTACAAGTATTGGTAAAGAAAAAAAATTGATTTTATTGGAAGAATTAACAGGAGGTAACAAAATTGAAGCATTGCTGGCCCAAAGTGAGACCAGCATTTGATACCTGTTTGCGACAGTGCGCTCCAGGACGTCGGAATATCGCTATATCAAGTTGCAGTAAGATAATAGGTCAACTCCATGCCGTTGACCGAGACGGTGCACACTGAATATACAGATAGGAGGAATTTTTTTTTATAATGTGCTGTGGGCAATCCAGGCTCTTCTACGCATGGAAGGACTGGGTATCCCACTGCTCAGGCCAAAGAGAAAAGGTTTTTTTTAATTTATATTTCTTAAACTATTCCAAGTTTTACAATCACTAAATTGACACTTAAAAACAGAACTCCACCATTGTCATTGAACAAAAAAATCACTTACATAGGATCGTGAAGTTTCTAATCTCCATTGAAACATTTGAGGCAGCACGATTAATCATACACTCGCACTAATACAAGATGAATAAACAAGATAAAAGAACAAGATTGAAGTTGGCCTGAATGATTTATCCTTATAATACCTCTATGAAGTCCAGATTTACGACAACAAGAGGTACCTCAAGGATTAAATAAAACGAAACAAAAGTACAAATCAAAAAGAGAAATTAGTAGCAAAGTCTAGACCATCGTGCTGCCCCAGCAAACAAGAAAATGAAATGCCAACAGCAAAGAAAACAATAGAAATGACAATAGAGACTGACCCCAGCAGGGAAATGGGGGGCAAACGAATCGCATGGTATGTCCGAATGGTACCAGGAATCGCATGGTATGTCCGAGATAGGGAAGGATAAAAAAAATTGAAATTTCGTTTAATAGTTTTTCCCAAATCCTTACAGTCGAATTTGAATAAAAATTAAAACACTCTCACAACATTTTTTTGAAAATGTTTTCCGTCAAAATGATGGTGCCAGTCAGAAAATTCTCAATCGCATTTGCGCACACTCTGAATCAGCATGCAGCTGATTCAGCTGGTGATTCTCTCGTATTTGGAATGTTTTTAATATATGTACAGTAAAGGCTTGAAATGGACAGCATAAATTCGTTGAAAATTTCAATTCATTGCCACGATCGGTGCGCCGATAAATTGTGTGGACTTTTCACTTTCTCGCTATCTACTGGGTGATGAATTGGTTAGGTTAAGCGGTTTGCGAGTTCGGATATTATTGTGCCGCGTGTGTTCAAACTGGTCACAACCGTCAACTGCCGTGAATAGTAGAGGTGGTGATGGCGAAGGAATTACTTCAACCACGAATACATTTTTCCCAATTTGAGTGTTTCCGCCAAAACTTTATTTTTCTTTATTTTTTTACGCTTAAGTAGGACGAAGAAAAATGTGCCATCAGATTGCAACAAAGCTCGGCAAAAGTATCAGATTGCAACTAATGGTATCAAATGGGGGAATGTTTTATGGTTTCAATTTTTGCAAGTTGAGTGTTCGTTAAAATCATATCGATTTGTTCTGAGGGACCTCGGGTACGAATACACTGCAAATGTGGAATGCACATCCAGAACACAAAAAAACATAAAAATGAGATCACATAATGTCCGATTTTGGGATCACTATAACACATTTTTATGCGTTTTTGCGATCTCAGTAAAGTGGACTCGATGTGGGAATGTGATCTCAGAAAATGTGTTCTAAGAATTTTGTGATCTCAGGAAAGTAAACTCGATGTGAGAATGTGATCTCAGAAAATGTGTTCTAAGAATATGATCTGTCCGTTTTTGGGATCACATTAACACAAAACTCCACAAAATGAACACATTGAGATCATATTCCAAAAACACATAAAAATGTGCACTTTGGTGCTCTTCTTGTTCATTCTGCAAAATATGAATCCAGGTTTCATGCATTTGTTCATCACAATGCTAACTTAAACTTGAGCAAAAGTTTCCTATCTGAACTGAGACCCACCAAAATCTGGCATGTATGCAGGTTCCTGGCAGGTGCAATGAGAATCACCTTTTTCAAACCGACACCCCATCCAGAACAATCGACTTGGTCAACTCTGTTCTTGGAAAAGTAAAGCCATGTCCAATGCTTAAATGATGAAGTTTTTTTTTGTGAAACTGCTGCCTATACCTAACTAAAAGATTCTAACTTACGGTGGAGCTCCTCACATCAACATCACAAATGAGGTGATAAGAATTTCTGTATTATCAAATTGACATCCAGAACAGAATACTGCTTGATCTCTGCTTTGCCATGGAAGTTTGACTTTGACCATGGATGTTTGGCCATGGAAGTTTGACTTTGACCATGGATGTTTGGCCATGGAAGTTTGACTTCATCGAGATGAACACGGTGCCACTGAAGAACAGCCAAATTCATCTGTCGAGGATAATCGGCGAAGAGAGTGTAGGGGCAAGCATTTTATTCACCCGATCGATGATAAACAAACACACCGTGCAAATAAAAAGCCTGCCTTTTTCTCTCCCTGCATCGTTCCAACTTTTTGCGAACAGAAATCATTTCACCACGTTGTCACCATCACCATCCCATTTCGTGTTCTGTGAAGCATTCTCACAATGGGTGCTCCTGCGAAGTTCTGCGATCCATAATCCAGATAATCCTGTACCAACTGCTTCTCGATGATGCACAACTAACACTTCACTCTTGGTTATTCTTTTTTCCTCGGCACTGAAGAGTGGCGAACAATAAATAGGTCAAGGTTTGACTACAGACATTTGCATAGCACAAAACTTACAAGGATTACCAACTGTAGGCTACAAAAAACTTTTATCTCGAAATCCTTCGCCAAATGATTATTCCCAAGGTCTCCCTCACATTAGAATAACCTTTCCAATTACCTTCAACAATGTAGGTACTCAAAACAATGTATGAATTACCCATAACAATGTACAAGTAATTGAAGGTTACTAAATTAATCATCGAAGAAAAATGACACAACAAAGCAAAATGGCACAACCAAAGATTTTAACCCAAAATAACAACCAAACAGAGAGCCTGCTGAGCATTGTGTAAATGCTCAGAAAATATGATAAATGCATCACCTGAATACACAGTGGTCATGCTGAAGACACAAGAAAATTTTTAAAGCCAAGGTGCAATGCCTACTGATGCCAGATATCACACCAGAAATTATTTTTGATCTTTCAATGTCCATAAGCCATCGGCAAGAAGATCAACTCACAACATGGAGGAAGTCACGAAACGTGCAAAGGTTTTCACCCTCTGGCACATGGTGGCTTTTTTGGAAATGACCACACCATGATAATTAAAATCAAATTTCAAGCATGAAATGGAAAAGCATGGCAGTATCACCTGGCAGGGTTGCCAACCATTTCCCAGATGTCAATTCCCTGACTTTTCCAGGTCCGTTGCCAGGAAATTCCAGGCCCTTTTCTGGCCCGATGTCTCATAAAACTGTCAATTTTCAGGATTTTCCTGAAAGAATGCCAAAAATTCCACAGCTTGATGAAAACCATTCATTTTGAAAAAGAAGCAAAAAAACATTTTTGGCAAAAATTGGCCCGAATGTTCCAAAACGGAGGCTCAAACTGAGGAATTTGACTGGATAATTCCTTTTTGGAATTTCGATTTCCCTGACTTTTCCAGGTTTGACAGTAAAAGCCCTTGAAATCGCTGACTTTTCCAGGTATTCCAGGTTCTTTTTTCAAATTCCCTGACTATTCCAGGTTCTCCAGGTTTTCCAGGTCGCTGGCAACCCTGCCTGGGGATTTCAACATTTTTCTGACGTTGATGGGTTTTTTTTATCCCGATAACTAGTTTCCCACCGAAGGACTTTTTAAGTAACAGTTTACAATACCGTCCTACTACCCGAACCATCGGTATCACCCAAACCACCAGGACGCTTTTACAACCGTAGCCACCCATTCTGCTTTCATACCCGAACCACATGTGGCCACCACCTGAGCCGGTTCGGGTGGCTCCGGTGGTTCTGGTGGTAAGGCCTGCCACCTTTTGGGTAAAGCAGCTCCTGCAGTTCGGGTGGTATTGTTAACTGTTACCCTTTTTTATTTCGAGATAACGTTTCTACTATCCTGTAATTAACCTCTGGTAAACCTGGGATCCCAGAATACAACCTGTGCAGCCCTGTGCAGATTCCAATGCTGAATTGGTGACATGGGTACTCTCATGGATTCCCATGGGTATTCCTTCAAAACTGCAAGGGCAACGGCCATAATTGCAGGTGGATTGGTGCTGAAAAGTGTTTTCTCATGAGGCCACCCAGCACAACATGTCTGGACTTGAGATAGCTATGTAGGTTCATGTTCAGTTCAAAAAATCAACTTTTGACTGGGTTATAGAACAATATACCTAAACACTGAAGTCAAAAACTGTGAAAACGAAGTGTTTGAAATTATTGAGATACACTTTGTGATGAGAAAATCATCTTTAGACTGGCAATACAATGGTTCAAACACTCAAGAAACCATAAAATTTGAAACAGAGACAATAAAAATCACTTCTTTTCTTAAAGTTCCAGTTACAAAGCATGGTGAGGGTAGGTACATTTTGCACAATGAAATATAGGTGGGTCGTGTCCCAGAAAAACTCATATATGCAGGCAGGGGCCTACCTGGGAAACCATATTTGGAACACGTAACAGAAAAAACACCAAAGGTGTTCCAGTGGAACACAATGTAAATCTTCGATTCAAAGTGTAGATTGGCAGGTACCTGTCCTTGCTTAACAACAAGGTACCCACGATATCCAAAACGATCTTGTGTTCAATGGCACGTAGGCCCAGTTTCTCATGAACAATAGTTAGGTGTGCACAGCGCACATGCATGCCCTTCTGGGATTTTTTTTAAATCTCGAAAGACAGTGCAACCATTTTGAAAACATTTTCAAAGACTGAGTCTCGTTCATCTCAGAACACCACAAAAGTAAGACCCACCAATGACATTTCTTGCAACCTATCAAAGTTTTCGAAAGCATGTTTCCCAAAATTAGAAAATTATGTTGAATCCGATTTCGAATTTCAAATTTGGGATGCACGTGGTACAAATAGTGAATTGAATGAGGAATTGAATTTTTGGGGATTTCCCCTTGTCATTCATTATCAAGTTACAAAGAAGGTTAACACGAAATTCGATCAGAAAAAACTCTCATCGAAATGATCAGATAGGCACAGAATAATGATCAGATAGGCACAGAATGATAACAACCAGCAAAAAATTAATTGAGAGATTTCATGAGTTCACTTACAGACATTCATGTGCAGATAAAGTAAAGAACCCACCAAGTAAGCTTGAGGGCTGTGAAAGTTGAAAGTCTCAAAAGCACTCAAAAATGCCCCAGCTGATATCGGAGGGTCCAGGATCTTGGCTGGGAGGGAATCAAAATCACCATCATCAAAGCAGCAACCAATAGCTCTCCCAAGGAGGTACTATTTTCCAAAATCCCTCTTGAAATAAAGTAGTGTTTCACAGCATGATCCTGACGCCCTCAGAACGTGGACTCAGGATGTGCTTAGAAGGCTCTTTTCACCCCCAGATTCACAAAGAACACAAAAAATAAAATATGCTGGATCTTCCGTATCTTTTGCACACTTTGAACGCACAAGAAGAACAGTGCCCCATAGGACTAATCGTAGCCGAACTTCACTCTGCATCCAGCATGATCCTAGATCAAACCCAGGTCCTTCAGATCATGAAACAGGACACGTTCTCAACAAGAGCAAAGTCACAAGAAAGTGACAAGGCAGAGTGACGACAGAGACAAGATACCTGCCAATTTAAGCAACATATCCAGACACAAAGTAAAAGAAAATGGCAACTGAATAAAATATGGAAGTGGTCAAAAGCAAGCACGTCGAATCACTTTCAAGCCAAAATAGGGCAAACACACTCCACAATGAGCAGAAATAAGTTCACACAATGTTGCCATATGTCCTAACATACGGAATATGGATACCGGGACACCACCAACTCCAACCCAAGGGCCACAGCAGGAAGGGGTATCCAACCACATAGCCAGGTCCGCTGACAGTACTGCTATTTTAGGGTCCAACCAGATTAACATACTTCATGCATGTTGCATCGGTTTGCATCAAAGCTGCAAACTTGAACTCTGTTATTGTGTTATATTGGTTCACTATGGTGGTGTATTCGTTCTTTCCATACAAGTGAGGTTGGTGCTGATGGTGTTGGTGTCGAACTTTCTAAGCCAAATGAGTGCATTTATTTAAAAAAAATGACACCTCAGCTAATGACACCAGAGACAATTCACTGGCGAAATTCATTTTACTCTGAATAACAGCATTGCAGTTAGGTATGATTCCAGCCCATATTTCATTGGTTGTGAGGGGGCATAACTTGCAAAAAAATGAATTTCCATTATTTCTCAAAAATCAACAAAACAGCTGACACCGGTGACGATGAATAAACGAAACTCACTAACTTGCACTTAGCAATCAGCTGATCTACACAAACAAACCACATCTCTGCAATGGTTGACAAATTTTCTGATAATGCATCTTGTCTTGCAATTTACAGTCCACTTCGTAGTTTAGAAATGCATGGTTGCCTGCCCCATCCTTCAAAATGCAAGAATCAGCAAGCCTGACAACAATGACACCAATTTATTTCCTTTTTTACTTTTATTGACTTTGAGCATGTTATTCAAAACTCAAATTTTGTTGGTGTCACACATCCTACATGGATACCTACCAAAAAACCATTTTGTTCTGCCGCAAGCGCCTACCCTGTTATTAAATCCCTTCTTTGTCGAATGGGCCTTTGTCATATGGACAGAAGCGACGTTTTAGCAACTTCAAGGCAGTTGCTGGGAATTTGCCTCAGGGAAATGAGTCTGTTTTCCTGCTGATATGTTTCAGTATCAGCAGGACTCCACTGATGATCATGGTGAGATTCCTAGAAGAGATATGTATCATCATCATTGCCATTATGAGCTGACAGCGATACGGCCGGTGGCTCTGCTTAAACCTTGTTGCACAACTTGGGCTCGCAAGAAGAACAATGCCCCATAATCGAAGCCCAACTCCGCTCCGCATTCAACTGAAAGGACTCGGATCGGTTTTACGGCATATACACGCCAACCTGCAGGATTTCCCGAACCGAATATGCTCTGCAGAGTGGAGATGTGTGTGTTGTGATGCTTCTGTGTATTGTTACCTGCCAGCCTCTCTTGGACTGGAACTTGGTGTTCTTTAACGTGCGCAGTGTGATGCTGCACACGGGACCTCCTTTTTGACGTCTCATCCGAAGGAGATGAGGGACTTGGCCACTAAGCCCCCTTCCAGCAGCACAACCTGGGGTACAAGGGTGGTCTCCCATCCAAGCATCATTCAGGCCCAACGTTGCTAACTTCGGTGTTCTGATGGGAACTGGTGCAATCCACGAGGCATGCGCTGCTGTCAAAAATATATGCTGGGTGCTATTCATCACCCAGTGTCACGCTAATGTCACCGGTGAAATATCCCTAGTAGAACATTGACGTAAAAATTCCCGCAACGATCCAATAAACGTAAAAAAAACTTTTTTTATCCGTAATATCTAAACGTTTTCAAAGCTACGTTGTGAAAACGTCTTTTGAAAACGAATTTTGAACGAAAAAGTGAAGACGTTTTATTACGTTGTAATTACGTTGTGCCTAACATATCTCCAATAGTTTCTCGCACTTCCGAGAGATGGCAGTGTTCTCGAAAGCTGTGTCGGTTTTTAGGAAATCGGGTATATATTTTGTACATCATGCATTTCACTTTCCATTTTTGGTGAAACGATAGGGAATTGCACAAGACGCACATTTGGAGAAAAATGTGTGCATAGCGGGAGGCAAGTGTGGCGTCACAGGAAGGAAACTTCTTGGAAATCGATACAAACTGTTTTTGCAATTTCTGCAAGCTCAAGTGCAAGACCAAAACCAATGCAAATGTGATATCCGGATGTCCAGTTTAGCAGTCACAGATGAGATAAGTGATACATGCAGGCAAGGAACGATTGGGATAGCGATATGCTGCTTGAACAATCTGGGTTCCCGCAAGATGCCAGAAAAGAGCCCAGGGAGAATGCAGGTCTTCTTTTTCGAATAGCAATTCTAGTAAAACCAGTTTCTAACGTAATCTTACGTAACAAAATACGTAATAATTAGCTCAAAATAAGAGCTCCATAACGGTCAGAAACACAAAAATTGGTAAATGTGAAAAACATCTGTTTGGTCGAAAGTGCAATGCCCTCCGTACATCAATTGGTTATTTTGACCAGGAGGACAAGAAATTCTGTGCAATTTTTATTGACCCATTGGCAATCTAGCATTATAATTAGCTACTCCAGATGTGCAAACACAAGACAAGACAAAAGTGCAGGATGCCAAACACAAAATTTCATTTCAGATGAACAACTTAACCAAAGCTTCTTCGTGCTAATTCATCATTCCTAAAAGTTTGCCTATTCATCATTCCAAAAATGGATATTTCTGGAGAACACCATTTTGAATTAAAAATTGCTGCTGACTTGAACATATGTTGTAGTTACCTACCTATCGCAATTGTTACAACCATGTTATGTTTTTTTCAATATGCCTGGAAGGAATGGTGAAAATACAGAACATTTGTGTGGTGCGTGACATCGGTGATAGAAAGTGCGAACTGCGAAAGCATTTTTAACAAGTGGCCTGTGAAGACATCCAAGATGATCAAAACCAGCTCTGCAGAAGACAGATTTGGTCAATTCAAAAATGGAAGCAAAAACCGACAAATAAAATTTCAGCCAAATCCAACCTCCAATTGCCTTTTTTCAAATCCAGCCAAATTCCTTGGAAAAATTGCAATCGAAAAGAAAAACAAAGCACATTTATAGAAAGCACCACAACACAAAAGGTCAGAATTTTCACTTTCAATAAATGAAGGTCCACATAAAAAAGAACGGGGAGATTGAGCTGATCCGGAAGAACCAAACCCGAGAGGAAATGGCTCAGCATGTGGAAGTCAGCATTAACAAACGAGGTACCTATCTGATATGCCAAATTTATTCTATAAGGCAATTTTGAACTAGAAAAATCAGATTGACCTGGTTTTTGGGCCACCCTGTGTGGTCTGACATAATTTCCCACATATTTAGCTTGTTTTCTCTCTGCAATTTTTACTGCTCACCACACTGCAACAGCACTGGTTTTCACTGCTGTTGTCTTTTTATAAATAATCATTCGTCAATTTTGTGACTGGTGAAAAAATTTTCAATTTTGTGATTGGTGACAAGAATTATATTCGATTTTTCCCTTCTTCTAAAATGAAAATGTATAGGTACATTTGTTCCAATGTGCTACAAACATGAATAAAAAAACAAAAATAAATGGGGCAAAAAATTATATTTCATTAAAATTAAGACCCCTAAAAAAAATTAGTGGGAACTTTCCACCAAGATTGGCAGAAACAGGCCACTCTAAAATAGTGGCAGTTTTCCATCGTTTAGGTAGAGGTTATAATGCCTCCAAATGTGAAATTCCAAGGAATCTCCACTGGATTGGTGGAAGTCTTTCATTTAGTGGCAACAATGCCTCTCAAATGGTGAGCAGATTGAATCTGCATCCATTTAGTGGCATTGTTCCACAGAAATAGTGAGGAACTGCCACTATTTTACATTGGTCACCTTCTGCCACTTTCTGTTGAAATTTGCCACAAATTTATTTGCAGTGAAGGTATTAAAATGCACAATTTCAGTCAGCACCATTTAACGGGCAAGATAAATTTTAGTCCTATCCACAAAAAAACAAAAAATAATGTTGCAAAAAGGGCTCATATAAACAATGAGGTTAAAACATCATGGAAATTCAACAGATTTACATGCAAAGCATCGTACAGAATCATTCATGCTGCCGTTTTAATACATTAGTTAGAATAGAGCATCTTTTGATTTTCCCATCGATTTTGCTATTGACAAGACGAATAGGTAGGTAAGCCCTTGTGTGGGTGTTATATTACCATCATGTTGCAAAGATTATGAAAATTTAGAGAACCTCCGTTAAGAAAGGTGATGAAAAACAGAACTGGTCCAAGAAAAGTTGGAATTGGCCTTCGTAGTATGTTGGTAGGTACATACCTATTGCCATCGACATCGAGGTAAGCATGGTATTCGGCAAATCCGGCAGATGGACTTGCAAACACCTACCATAATCTTGGAACGAAAAAAGATTCGAGTAGGTAGGCACCCAGTAATTCAGTCTCACTTTCCTGAACTGCAGATCGGACTAAAATCCTGAATCTGCTGAGCAGTGCTGACTTTCCTGGTAATGGGAGATATGCTGGAGGCATGGCAGAGCCTCTGCAGCAGAGGTGACAAAAAGTACCTAAGTTCGTTCAGCCACCATCTCCAAGAATGCATGGGACCACACAGAAAGCCTTGGAGAATTCAGTCAGATAGGTAGGTAAGGGAAAACCCTCTGAAGGCTCATCAGAGACTAACACTGCAATTCCTACTTACAGGTGAATAGGCAAAAATTCGGGTCCTTCTAAAATGCGTTGGTCCGCATTCCGCATTTCAGTTCATCCCACAAATTCTGCTTGTGACCAATAATATCCGTTGGTGAGCTGCTGGTGGCAAATAATTTCTGCTTGTGACTTAGGTATGTTTCCTGCTGGTGACCAACAATTTCTGTGCTGACTTCTGTTTCCTGTTGGTGACCAATGATTCCTGCTGGACACAAATAGGTCGGTACCTTCTGCTGGTGAGCCACTTATTATGACCAGCAATTCCAGCTGGTGAGCTTCTGTGAGTGCTGGTGTGCAATGTCTTCTAGTGAACCGCGGAAATTCACCAGCAGAACATTAATCACTGCAGAAATTATTGGTCACCTGCAAAAATTCTTGGTCAACAACAGTTGATTATTAATCACCAACACATCACCATCAGGATTTATCGTCATCAGCACGCATGCCAACAGGAATCATTAGCAACCAGCAGAAATTCTTAATTACCGGCAGCTCACCAGTGGAAATTCTTCACCACAAGCTGCTCAACAAAGGAAATTTTCCTCACCAGCAGGAATGTTTGGCCACCAGCATGAATTATTTATCATCAGGAGCTCATCAGCAGAAATTGTAGGTAGTTACGGGTCCTTCAAAAATGCGGAATTCGCGGAACATGCAAACTGAGGCTGCAGTGCGAATCTGAACCCCCATACTTCCAAACCGAACTGCCCTAATCCAATCTACGGGAAGACTAAAAGACGGGACTAAACGGGTCGACGGGTCAAAGGCGGCCATACATTACATCATTTCTGTCACTTTTTAAAAGGACCTCCAGATCGAAAGTGCAATGTGGCGTCATTTTTCTTGACGGGTCACATCAAAATCTTCACGGGTCAAGACGGGACAAGGGCGTCCGAACATTTTTTCTCCAAAAATGTTTTTCTCAATTTTTTTTTCTCGCGTCCCATCGCGACCCGTCGGCACAATTTTTTTCCAATCCACTTCCGCCGACCAGGCGCTCGCAACAGCCAATCCCGTCGTCTGAAATCGTGACGTCATCATTTTTGGGATTTTTGCCTTTGTCAACGCTTTTTGCCATTTGGCATGTTTGCCACCGCTTCGCAACTCTTTCTTGGGTCGCAATTGGGTTAGGTTCGGTTAGGTTTGGTTAGGCAGGTCAGGTTTGGTTAATTCAGGTTTTGAAAATAAATGTTGAAATTGGCTGGAATTCCCATCAAACCAATCAAAGACGCGCATGCGGAAGTGGATTGGAAAAAAATGTGCGTCCCGTCGTGATCCGTCTCGTCCCGTCGTGAGTCGTGACCGGTCTCGACCCGTCTCATCCCGTCGTGACCGGTCTCGTCCCATCGTGACCGGTCTTGTCCCGTCGTGACCCGTCTTGTCCGTCGCGACCCGTCTTCAAGTCAAAAATTTGTGCAATGTGGCGAAATTTTTCTTGACGGTCACATCAAAATCTTGACGGGTCGACGGGATAAAGGCGTCCGTATATTTTTTTTTCTCCAAAATATTTTTCTCAGTTTTTTTCTCGCGTCCAGTCGTGACCCGTCTCGTCCCGTCGTGAACCGTCTCATCCCGTCGTGACCCGTCTCATCCCGTCGTGATCCGTCTCGTCCCGTCGTGACCCGTCTTGTCCCGTCCCGTCGTGACCCGTCCCGTCGTGACCCGTCTTTTAGTCAGTTTTCACAAAATAAGTGCCGTATATGGTCGGCTTAAGTGACCCGTTTCGTCCCGTCATGACCCGTCTTTTAGTCAGACCCTCCAATCTTACCCATAACATAACCTAACCCAACCCATTCAAGCCAAACTCAACCCAACCTAACCTGCAATTCCGCGAAATTCGCTTGTTTCACGAACCGCCATGTCTCCCATTGGTCCGTGTCCGTATTTCAGTTTGTCCGGGTGGTTACCTACCAGCGAATTCAACAAATTTGTTGTCTTCAATTTCGAAAAAAATTTGCAGATTCAACAAACCTGCGCATTCTGCATCACTGCTTTGCATATTATTGGCTCCCAGCAAATTCAGCTTTACTTTATCATTCATTACCAGCAAAGTCAGCTTTTTAATCCGACTCCTGTGCAGCTAGGTGGGTACCTTCTAGACCGTGGAACAAGAGGTACAACAAAGTGAATGCAATAAATTTTGGCTTTCCACTCCCACCAAACACTGAGGTAATGCAACACAAAATATTTGTAATGCAACAGAAAATCATTTCTGAGGTTGCATAGGTACACTTTTCACTCCACATCCACAACACCACATGGGCCAAGTTACCCTGCCTGCATGCAAATGGCATCGCAACAAACTTTTTTGGAAAGTGAAACCACACCAGGTACCTACTCATGAATCATAGTGCAAAGGAATTTCGAGTGTCAGTGCAGGTAGGTACCTAGGCAAGAGGTGCGTTTTGAAAATAATCCGAAATTGTTCTTTCACAGGCGTACCACACGATAGTTGCTATGAACTTTGTCCATCATGCAGTTCCATCCTTTATAGCTTACGAAATTGCATGAATTGCCGACTGGCTGTTTCGTTTCTGTCAGAATTTGAATTCG
>JASGXE010013414.1:0-12239 GCA_030068105.1 Sinentomon sp. SZTP_YWyxl
GCCAAGCTGGATCTCCTCTTCTAAATGCCCGCCGCGAGCATCCAGTTTAAATGGCGATCACTGGTAGTTTCTCGTACCTGCTTTTTTCTTCGCTCCTGCATGCACAGACGCTGGAGAATTTCTCTTCGCTTGTGTTTGCCACGTGGGAACGTGGCCCTTATCTTCGGCTGGTGTACCAACCAAAGTTTACTGAGAATCATTTTTTCTGTTTCACAACTTTACAGGTGAAGATTTGGTTTCAAAACCGTCGAATGAAGTGGCGCAACACGAAGGAACGAGAGCTGCTTGCAAGTGGAGGTTCACGAGAGCAGACATTACCAAACAAAAACAATCCAAACCCTGATCTCAGCGATGCCAATGCTGACAAGAGCATCGACCTGGGGTTGGGCTCATCACCAAATAGTTGTGCGTCCGAAACAACCCTGCCTGAGAGCGAACAGAAAGGGTCGCACCGACCCCAAGTTAGATCTGGCTTGCCTCTGACGGTTGCAAGGTGTTCAGCTAGGAAAAAGGCAGGACCGCTTGTGGACGAATCAAGTGCAGATCATGATGTCCAAACAGCTTCCGGCAACGGAAACTGCCAAGGAACAACATTCCTGGAGGAGCGGCTCAACAATCGTGGGGACAGCTGCGGCGAACGACATCGAATGAATAACGACCTCCAACAATCAGCTGCCGTTAAAGTAGAAGTGGGAGCACATTCATTCGAACCCCGCCTGATGATCGATGAGGACAAGGACAGTCGACATGCAGACGACTGTGACTGCGGCTGTGACAATGACTGCCGTGACACCAACGGCCAGTGCCACAACGACCAGGGCCACAGCGACCAGGACAGATTCAGTGTCAGTGACGACGAAGAAATCAACGTGAGCACGTGATCGGAATAAGCACCTTGTAGCGAAATGCTGGGATAAGCGGGGTCGTGGATTTCTGAAAGAGTAACCTTCTGCGGTTGTCGGGTTTGTTGTGGCGGTGTTTTTGCCACTGAGTCAATGACTGGCAGATTGTACGAGGCACAATGCTGCCGCAGCGCTCATCAGAAGGCCAAACTTGCGGGTCGGCAGGGAAAGATGAACAAATTTTACATTTTCCACGGGAGTGAAAAATCCTCCGGATCTCTTTTGTCTCTGCTGCACCGGAGTTTCACTGTGAAAGAAACACAAACATCAGAAACGAGAACGATGTTCCCCGCAGAGTGAATCAAGCATGATTCTGGGACAGGTAAGCCTACATTTTGTAAAATTGTAAAAAAATTGTAATTTGTGAAGTTATATAAATCAGGGAAGGAGAACTGGAATAAAAAAAAAACTTAGAAAAGACACTTCTTTTTCAATTTACAAGCTAGCCTATTCTTTTGATATCGCAGTTAAAACAAGACCACCACAGATTGGGCTTTTTGGATTTTTGGGGGGGATGAAAATGGGGGCTCGTAGGTTATTTTGTCACTGAATGAAACTTGTTTTACCCGATACGTAGAATACTCCTGAAAATTTGACTATTCTACGGTAAAATCTTACTTCCCCCATGAATACCCCAAATGGGTCCATTTTGAGGGACTTTGGGGGTTATTACATGGAAATGGGGGCCCGGAGCAAAATTTTTTACTGATTAATTTCGAGTTGTTTTGTCATCAGGAACATCTCCACGAATTTTGGCGAAATGTTTTCGGGAGACAGGGTGTCCCGAACCCACCGAAATATCAGGATGGATTCCGCAGGACCATACAAATCAAACTTAATCGGTGGAAAAAAGTGATCCGACCCCCCATCACCAAGTTATGCCCCCTTAGTCCCCCAAAATGGAACCTTTTTTGGGTTATTCATGGGGGAGGTAAGATTTCACCGTAGAACTGTCATTTTTTCAGGACAGGTTCTTTGGATCAAGGGAAACAATGTTCAGTGACGAAAAACCGTCCGAACCTCCAATTCCACGCAGTGCCCCCCAAAAAATCCAAAAAAGCCCAATTTGGGGTTGTTTTGGGGAACTGAGATATGGAGATTGGGGGCCGTCACATAAAAGTCATTTTTCAAAAGGAGATTTCCAAAGGTACACGGAACAAAAAATGTTCAGTGGAAAAACGTCCCACGTCTCTCCATTTCCACGCAGTAGCCACTCAAAAGCCGCCAAAAAGCTGCTCGTTCTCAGGGGGTTACTTTTTCGCTGTTGTAACACTGGGACTTTTTTCAACTGAACATTTTTTGTTCCGTGTACCTTTGGGAATCTGCTTTTGAAAAATGGCTTTCATGCGACGGTCCCCAATCTCCATATCTCAGTTTCCCAAAAAACACACCAAATTGGACTTTTTTGGATTTTTGGGGCACTGCGTGGAATTGGAGGCTCGGACGGTTTTTCGTCACTGAACATTTTTTGTTTCCCTTGATGCATAGAACATGTCCTGAAAATTTGACAGTTCTGCGGTGAAATTCTATACCTCCCCCATGAATACCCCAAAAGGGTCTATTTTCGGGGGTTTTGGGGGGCATATATAACTCAGTAATGAGTTATATAACTCAGTAATGGGAGTCGGATCACTTTTTTCCACTGATTAACTTCGATTTGTATGGTCCTGGGGAATCTATGCTGAAATTTTGGTGGTACATTTACGGGACACGCTGTATGTGAAAAGCAAATCAAAAGCAAATTCCAAAGTTTTGCGCATTCCATGTATTTTTGGGCATCGCACAATTCACAAATTGAAAATCTTTTCCGGCACGACAAAAGCAAAAACACAAGATTTCCATGTACGAGTAATGCGGTTTTGAATTTTGTTTTTGTAATTTCTCCGACTTGCACTGCACAAATGAAACCCCAACATGAGACAAAGCGCTGTCTGATTCATCTGGCGAAAGTTCAATACAAGCCGTCGCATCAATTGCGGGTTTCTCCAGGTGGTTTCGGCAGGAGACAGGAGAGGAAAGCATTGAACAGTGGATTGGGCGACAGGATTGTGTTTTCCACCAGGAAATGGAATGGATTTCCATCGCAGGTGGGTTTTGGAAAAATGGAAACATTGGACAGGGCGGGCTATAAATACAAGCCGTCGCATCAATTGCGGGTTTCTCCAGGTGGTTTCGGTGGGAGACAGGAGAGGAAAGCATTGAACAGTGGATTGGGCGACAGGATTGTGTTTTCCACCAGGAAATGGAATGGATTTCCATCGCAGGTGGGTTTTGGAAAAATGGAAACATTGGACAGGGCGGGCCGCGGGGGACGACACACAGATTTTTATCCTGGCGGGAATGGGAAA
Organism: Sinentomon sp. SZTP_YWyxl; assembly: GCA_030068105.1. Classification (NCBI taxonomy): domain Eukaryota; kingdom Metazoa; phylum Arthropoda; class Protura; order Sinentomata; family Sinentomidae; genus Sinentomon; species Sinentomon sp. SZTP_YWyxl. Next base: position 3,251 of record JASGXE010013414.1, read on the forward strand.
TGTGGGTAAAGTGGGGTGTGACTGTTGAGTAAAACGAGCTTGGGCCGAATTTTTAACAGCTCTGGTTGATGCCATCTCTATTTCGATAGAACACTTTTGCAATGTGTGCGACAACCTCGGACTCTCTGTTAATCACAGCATAAATAATATAACTCTTGGATATGTCTTTCTTGTCTGTACGCCTATCAAAAAACGTGTTTCTTTAGTGCTGCACGAATTTTTTGCAACCTCCATCAAGCCACAATTTAGCAAAAAAGGCCAGTTACGAAAGCAAATTACTCCAGTCTCTTGAGATGATGTGCCCATTGGTAGCTCATTCGGAGTTGAACTCTGCGCAAAAAGAACAAAAGATTCCTTTCGGTGAGAGCTCAGCACACCCATCTTTTCATGGAATTTCACATCCAAATAAAACTAATTTCATTTGGATGTAAAATTATTTAGTCATTTAGAACATGGCCGTTTACATGTTTCGATTTGTCGACAATTGCTTTTGTGAGAAGCATTTCTGACTTTTTGACTAATTCTTATTTTAAATTGATTGAAAATTACAACATAAGGAAATCTAATAATGTGCCATCATGACATGATGTCATCTATACGTATTATACAAAAATAATGATTGCTGTCTACGTGGATTTGGAAAGGCAACATTCTTTATAGGTAAATGAGGTATAGGCTGGACCATTTTACGGCTGCGCGGAATCGTCTAATTTTCGGAAGGTCTAAAAATTTCGCGGAAGGTAGTACCAGACCAAAATCAATTTTGGGTTGGGTTAGGATAGGCGAGGTTGGACCAGGATAGGTTCGGTTGGGTTAATTTTGGTTTTTTCTATCAATTCGGGCCTCAAAACACTTTTAGACCTTCCGAAAATGAGACGATATTCCGGCAACCGACATTTTACCCATCACGAGGGCTGAGGGTATAAAACAAGCTATTTGGTTTGAAATTAAAACATTTACTTTTCTCTAGCATTTTTTTACTTTTGTGAAAAAGGAGCTGCAACATTCAATCCAAAAGTCAGCACGCAATGGATAATAGAATTTTTTGCCGTTCCACCAGGCACTGGTTGTGTTTCAGCATCCACCGCAATTTGCAATTTGACACCGCAATTTGAAGCTGATTGATATCCGACTTGCTTCAGCGGTCCATGGTCAATGACAATATCGCAATCATGGAGTCCACAGGTGAGAGATGGGACTTTTCCATTCACCCATAGACGGAATGGTACCCAAATCCCGTATACGATCAATGCAATCGTATACGGTCCGTAAAAGTACTCGAAATGGCGCACGTGCTCCAATTGTTCAATCAAAGAAATTGAATAAGAAAAACTCTGTTCTGCTTCTGCAATCAAAGAAAATGCCAAAATACAAAACTCTGCATCTTGGATCTACATCAAAGAAATTAAGAGAGAAATTCTTTTCATCTATTTAAAAAAAAAAAAAAATAACACTCCGCGCATCAGATCAAATAAAAAGCTTCCATGGAATCAACTACGTTTAGTTTTAATATTATTCAATCAACGTTAAATCAGAGGAAACAAAACCTGTTTAAAAAATACGCTAGTAACAAAAGTAAAACAAAGCAAAGCAAGGCAAAGCAAACCTCACTCATTAGGTAGGTAGGTACAAAACTCATATGTCTTTTCAAAATGAACAAAAAAAGGGAAATGAAATCTGCATTCATTGTTCGTTGGACTGTCAAACTCAAACGGGTTATTCTTCCAATAATCATCGGGCAGAAGTTTCGTGGTCGCGATGATGGAGCAATGAAAAAAAAAACAGTTTTGTTGTTGCTTTTGAGCGCCAAATCCGGCAGGCAGATTTCACGCATTTTCATAATTGTGAATAGAAAATGCAAGGGTGATCCGAAAGGTTTAGGTTTCAACCCCATCACAGTTCCAGCAAAGCTAATTCGTATGATGGTAGCTGGTATTCTGAAGTTTGAACAATTGTAACGTTAAACAACCTATTTCGACAGTGTCCACACATTTTTTTTGGTTTTTTCGATTTCCGTTTTTGCGAAAGGAATTTAATTGTTGTGGCTGGCCGATTTGCTATCATGGGGGATCGGGGATAACGTGTCAATCATTCTCTATCAACGTTGCTGTGTGACTTTATTTACAGAGTAAAGTGCATGGCACAGTGGGACGGACCATTATGGATGCAACGAAGTGATCAAACCAAAAAAAAACCAAACCAAACCCAGATAGCTGCATGAGCTGATGAGCATGACATAAATACACACACGAATATGTCTGTTCGGCTGAAATTGGTTCAAGATTCGGAAATCATCACACCACATCGTCGATTCAAGCGCAAATTGAAGTGACTTTTTAGCCTGTATTCTGGCTTCCCTTTGCAACACAGGTGAAAAATGCATAATTACGACAAAAATGAAAGCAAAATAAATCGGAGCAACAAAACTGACAAAGAAAAGTCTCTGTCAATACATTTTTACACGATGCATGTTGAGGAACACAATGCAAAGAAGACATGCACCCAAGAGGGGAGAGAGAGAGAGAGAGAGAGTCATGTCCAAACAGCAAAAAAAGAAACGAAACAATGATGCGGAATGCAATCATCCCAGAGAGAGAGAGACGACTGACAGGATTGGCCAATCGCCATGGGCGCAGATCCTGGGGGGATGCCCCCCCCCCCAATATTTTAAAAGTCATGAATTGTCTCACCCAAAATAAAAAAAAAAAAGAATTTTCTCCGCCAAAAATGAAATTTGAATCGGCTGATAATGCTCCAGTTTCCCGATTCACTGAAATTTTAGAAAAAAAGTTCATAATGTTGATATGTCATGTGTAGGTATTTCATAATGCAAGCTATCTCTGTCATGCCAATGCGCAATTTCCTCAACCACAAACAAATTTGTAGCCAACCAAGGTGCTTTGGAGGAGCCAAGTTGTATCAGCAGTTTGTTTTTCTTGGTGAAGGCAGGATTTGCGCCAGAGGAGAACGAGACCACTCAAGTTTGCAATCCTGATTGCGTCGATCAACCCTCCATTTTTCCGATCAAGCAAGCCTTGGGTTGATGTGCACGTCTGTGAACGAAATTTTTCTGTCAACTGACCTGTCTACTAATCCGTGTAACTGATCTGTCAACTAACCAACCCATACCGCACCAGTCTGACACGCAATCCTTCCACTGTCAATGCTTCTGTCAACCTTTGTTCGTTGTCTAGATTTGGAAAATCACGCCCTCATATTTTCTCCCAAAGATAAATGTAGCACAATCATTCGACCACTCCACAATTACCTATACTTGTGCTTTTTATGCTGGTCGAATTTCTCAAACTTTGGACTCAAATTAAAAATAATGCCTTTTATTTTTTTTAAGTCCTTCCTCTGCCGTGCAAGTGGGATGTGCGTTGTTATGGGATAAAAAAATCTTTTACGACAAACAGAATGAGCATTATTTGTCTATTTTTATTCCATTCGGCTGGCCGCAGTTTCCGTGGTTTGTATTTGCTCGTATATTTTTGATTGAGGACTTTTGTTGCCGTCGCCAAACTGCACTCGTATGCGTAGGTACAGAATGATTTGTGAATTGAAGGTCGTATGTACTCGCAGGGTGGTGAAACTCCTGAATCGCACAGGAAGAAAGTTGTTTTGCTTCAGTCAAGGCCAGGAACTAAGGAATCGCACAGGAAGAAAGTTGTTTTGCTTCAGTCAAGGCCAGGAACTAAGGAGTATTTTCCCTTCAGAAAAATGTATTTTTGACAAGATTTTTGCGGAAAATCCACAATTTTTCACCAAAAATGGATGAAAAATGGACCTGAAATTTCAAAATATCTTAGACTTGTGGGGGACTCCGTACCCCAGAAGTCGTCCCCTAGACCCCCTGCCAGGGGCTCTGCCCCTTGGAACCCCGATGGGGCGCTGCCCGACCCTGTACACTGTTGGGGGTTTCGCCCCCCACACCCTCCTCCAAAACGTATTCCCACATCGTCCGCCCCAATGTTCAACCCAGATCTGCGCCCTTGTCAAACGCCAACAGAGGAAAACAGGCGGATCATGCACCAACCCCTGATCAGTATAGGGTTCAGCAAATCTTACTCTGAACAATAATATCACCTTTCACAACAAAACGAAACAATTTGGAAGAAAAACAAAAAAAAACATATGCCCTGATCTGAGGGTAGGGTTGCACAAATCAGCAATGCCACGTCCAAACAGATTTAGATCGCAGCCCAATCATAACTCACTGCTCTCGCTGGGCTTCCACAGAATGTCAAAAACATTTGCCTGGCTCGATAAGATGATAAATTTAAAAAAAACATGCCTCAGTCCAGATCTTAGTTCGTGTTTCACCCCATTCCGGATAAGGAATACCTACATGCTGAAGAACCTGTTACAGACGTGTGGGAGCCACGCGTAGGAACGTGGCATGTTAGTTGAAGCGAAGATTTGCAACCAACCATCCAGTCCAGCCCAGTTGGACTCACTGAACAAATGAAAACTCCGAAAATGGCTTATTTTGGTTCCGCATAATGTATGCATATCTTGGGAAACACGTGAAATGGGAACAAGCCAGCTTTTGTTACTTTGGCGTAAAAGAACAGAATTCCAATTTTTAAATCTGTTTCATTTTGCAAATCAACTTGCTCGGCACCGATTTGACATTACTCACAAAATGCCAGAGGATTTCGCAACAGAGGATTTCGCGACATATTTCGCAACAGAGAATTTCGCAACATATTCATAACATGTCAACTTTTCATTTTTGCCAAGTTTATTTTTTTCGCAGAGGTGTTGCAGCATTTCGTTTTGATTCGGTTCCACGTTATTTTTTCTTCTTTTGTTCTTTCTTCTTTTCCTTTATTCTTTTATTCTGTTTATATTTGTTCAGGGGGTCCAAAATCGACGGAATCGACCTAACCTTTTACTGCAGGATGCACCCTGGAGTGGAAAAGCATAGAAAAAGCGAGAGACGAAAATATGGACGGCGAAAATGTGAAAAGCCGAAAATCTGAGACAGCGAAAATCTGAAATAACGATAAAATGAGAGACCGAAAATTGAAACAGCGAAAAACTGAGAGAGCAAAAAATCTGAGACACCGAAAATCAGAGACAGCGAAAATTTGCTACTCGAAAATATGGGAAGAGAAAATTTGAGAGACGAGAATGCGGGTGCCCCTCTCCCAACCTCGCCAATATCGGAAAATGTTCCGTTGATCTTGCAAACAAAGGCGAGAGATAAATGATCATCTTTCTACGGGATGCATAGCCCATGCATCTCAATGTTCCCTGATTATGCCACAGTCCATTCCGTAATTCCCAAACAGATTAGGGCACGCAAAAAAGCATCAATATTTTTGCTTTGTATTTTTGACAAGAAACAGAAAAAAGTCAAATTAACAATTAAAAATTTCCGAAGTTCAAATAATGTCATGCAAGAAGACAATCGAATTCAATTTTAAATTTGAAGTCAAGCATTCCACCATGGAATGAAACGTCATTGATGGGAGAACGAACGGCAGGTATTGAAAAGACAAACTCAAAAGCATATTATAATCCTGGAAAAATAGGCCGAAAAGCAAACAGCTAACTGCAATGTTTAGTTTCAACATTTATTAGTAAATTCAAAGAACTAACGCCATTTTCTTCATGTACACTTTCAAAGGTCGTCTACGTTCGACTATACCAACTTTTTCGCAGAAAATATACAATATTGGAAAAATGTCCTTCGCAAGAATTCAAGAAATCGACAATTTTATTTTGCTTTGAAAGAAAAAATTGGAAAACTTTCCGAAAACGCTAAGAAATTCCACAACAAAATTCTTGGGCAACAAAGAAGTTATGAAAATAGTTCAACTGGCGTGTTTTCCGTGTTCCGATACCCACATATGGAAGCGCAGGTCAACGCAGAAACAATCCTCGAGGAGGGCGTCTCTTTGAGCAGAAAAGTATCGGAGCCAACCGAGGTGCCGCGGAGCGTAACTTCCATGATCTCGGGAGCAGAGTTCAAGAAAAAACTGTTCAAAATTACAATTTCAGTTCAAGAGGTCCAATCTTGAGCCAAAATTTAGTTTCTCCATCAGTCAAATTTCTAGAAGGCGATGGTCTGAAATTTCGGCAAGCAAATCTTCCCTTCCTCTCCCAGGAGGGAGAGGGGGAAGATTTGCTTGAGGGCGAAAAACAACTGCTGAAGAAGTCATGGGTCGCATTTATTCATCAGCTGATGAAGGAGGCATCAAGACATGCAGAAAATTCTTTTTTTATGAATTGTTGAATTGAAAAAAACCCCACACGTTGGATTTTTGATGCATGCATGGGGCTTTTATTTTTTATCGCATTTTTTCGCCAAAAAGTTTGGCCAGCGCGAAACCCAACCGCTGTCGTCAGTGACCGCATGTTCGCTTTCCGATGAAAAAGAACCGTGGCTACACGCATTTGAACCCGTGGAGATGAGGCCGGAATGCGCGAGTTCTCATCTGTGTGTCCACGTTTCACAACATGAGCCATTTGGGTGGCAGTGGCACTTGGACCGGAGACAGGTTTGAGGTTTGGAAACACACATGGATTTTGAATTTTTTGTCAGTGAAAAACTCAATCGCGAGATCCGTTTGCTAAAGACAATCCCTGAGGAAAGAGGAAATTTGCGAATCGTCCCAAGTGCAAAAATTTAGTGATGCGAGGGCGTGGTTTACGGTTTGCCTTTCCCATTTCCAAGTGCAAAACTTGCGACCTTTAACCAATCTATCCTGCCGATCTTCCCTGCTATCAAGCAACTGCTTGGAGTCCGCAAGTTGCTCGTTGCGAACTGCTTTCTGCTCGGTGTTCGTCCATTTTACTTGTCAATCTGTTCCGTTCGTTTTATAGGCCAAGGAAATAGAAAACACTGCCGAAATGGCCACTTCAAATGAAGCCGGTGATGAACAACCTCATTGCTGTTTCACAAGCATTAACGACTGAACAGCTGGTAAATTGTATGACAATTACGGAAAATGATGAGCCACGCGACACCACTGCAGATTTGTAAATGCAACAAGGTGATCACATTGGAAATTGGTGTCAAATTCAACACACATTTACAGGTACCTACACTATAATACAGGATGATTCTTAAAAGTGGTACAATAGGTATTTACTTTTCCCTATAATTCTTCACTGAACAATTTGCCTTCAGTTTCCCAATGACAAAAAAAGGGGGCATTTTGAGGTTTGTGGGGGTTTTGGGCTTATTCGGGGGCCGTATCTCTGAAAATGTAAAAATGAAAATGAAAATGAAAAGTATTATGTAAAATTAAATTAAATTAAATTAAATTAAAAATTCCGGTCAATGCGAATTTCGTCACTGAACATTTTCTCTTTTGTTTATCCAGGAACACACTCGTTTATCCAAAAACACACTCTCCCAAAATGAGAGCTGTGCGACAATTAACCCCTTTGGCTGCACGGCGTGCATTCTATGCGCGTGCTTTTGGAACTCACGTCGTAAAAAGCCGAAATTAGAAATACCTATATGCTGAAATGTGCGATTGAATGAAAAGGGAGAAATGTGCGATTAAAGTTTGCTTTTTTTTTCGAAATTTCGTGTTTTTGCGTGTTCATTCACTCCTATGAGAAGATTTGGTCTCATTTAGATTGCCCTGGTACCTATACTACTCTCAAACATCTCCCGAGGTCATGGAGAACAGAACGGCTTGTGTTTTGTCTCGAGTTGGAGGTTCGATCTCATTGGCAAATGATAATCACCGAATCTTTGCCCGAAGCCAACAAGGGCTTGCTACGCCTCAACTGCGTGGGACCCCTATCGAATTACAGATTGAAAATTTGGAGAGAGTTCAAAGAAGAGCGGCACGTTTTGTGACTGCCAGGGGCGCCGATCATGGGGGGGGTTGGGGGATGCATCCCCCCAAGAATGGAAAGGGCTATTTTCTGGGGGGGGGATTGTTGCCCTTGCCTCATCCCCACGATGCCCTCAATTGGCCAATTTTTGTCAATCGGTATTTCGCCCATTTTTGTGTTGTGTTCATACCAGTTGGAACTTGGAAGTCGGCATTTGCAATGAAGAAACGCGCTCTTCAATTTTATGCAATATGATTGTTTAGAATCGTGGATATGGTCCTATGAGTATGTCAATTCAATCGATGCATGCAGATGGTGCTTGCGACAAAAGCTGTCCCCCTTCAGGGAGGGGGACACCCCCCCGGCGTTGCGCTTCGCGCAACGCTTCCTCGGGAACGACATTGCCATTTTCATGCCACATTGCTCCAGTGTTGCTCCCATGTCCCGAAAAATTGATGCCCTTTTTAGTCTCATCCCCCCCAATCCTAAAGAGCTGTCGGCGCCACTGGTGACTGCCAGGTATGCTCCTTTTGACAGTGTTACGTTAATTTTGCAAAACCTTGAGGACTTCACTGGCTTCAAATCACGTAGAATGATTGCTGGTTTATACTAGCTTCACGTAGAATGATTGCTGGTTTTTCTGTCGAAATGTTCAAACACAGTGGAGTGGAACAATGGTTGTCTGACATTACCGTAAACCTGTCTTAAAGTTTTGTTTCCTTTATTCCTCTGACATATGCCAACAGTAATGGCTGTTATTTTTAACGTACGTGACATACCTATATTGTGTGATTGTTTTTATGTTATCTGACTGCTGATTTGCGCTGGGATTAAAACCCCTGCAAATTGAATTAAAGCTATTAACCAAGTTTCTAATGGGTATATAGGTCAGCGCTTTCAGAGAGGTCAGCGCTGGGTGCAAACAAGATGAAGAATGCTTTCCGACACGGGCGATTCTGACCTGCAAGACACACACGAAACAAATACAAGCCGTTCTCGACAACCTCGGGAGATGGTTGAGGCAATATCTTTCTGCATCAAGCTGAATGAGGCATCTTACACGAATGTGAAGCACAGCACACGTTTGTTAGCAAAAGAAAACAAAATGACCAACTAAAATGATCTATCGGAAATTAAAATTTAGAACAACAGTCAACGAACGGTTCAGTCCTGCTTTTTGACCACC
>JASGXE010013415.1:0-14335 GCA_030068105.1 Sinentomon sp. SZTP_YWyxl
GGGCCAAAAAAAATAAAGTAAAATGATTATAAATAATACTTAAAATTTCCCTTTCCGGCCCCAAGGCGCCTTTCAAAAGCCGCACCAGCCAATCCCGTCGTCTGAAATTGTGAAGTCATCAATTTTGGGATTTTTGCCTTGCCAACACTTTTTGCCATTTGGCATGTTTGCCACCTCTTTGCAACTCTTTCTCGGGTCAGGTCATGTCAGGTTGGGTTTGGTTGATTCAGGTTTTGAAAAATGGATGTGGAAATTGCGCCAGCCGCAATAAGAGACGCGCATGCGGAAGTGGATTGAAAAAGAATGTGCGTCCCGTCGTGATCCGTCTCGTCCCGTCGTGACCGGACTCGTCCCGTCGTGACCCGTCTCGTCCCGTCGTGACCGGTTTCGTCCCGTCATGACCCGTCTCGTCCCGTCGTGCGTGACCCATCTCGACGTCCCGTCGTGACCCGTCTCGGCGTCTCGTCTCGTCGTGACCCGTCTTGTCCCGTCGTGACCCGTTTTGTCCCGTCGCGACCGGTCTTTTAGTCAAACATTTGTGCAATGTGGCGTCATTTTTCTTGACGGGTCACATCAAAATCTTGACGGGTCAAGTCGGGACAGGCGTCCGAACATTTTTTTGCTCCAAAACTTTTTTTCTCGGCTTTTTTTTTCGCGTCCCGTCGTGACCCGTCTCGTTCCATCGTGAACCGTCTCGTTCCGTCGTGACCCGTCTCGTTCCGTCGTGACCCGTCTCGTCCCGTCGTGACCGGTCTCGTCCCGTCGTGACCGGTCTCGTCCCGTCCAGTCACTTGTCACAAAATATGCGTCGTGTATGGCCAGCTTTAGTGACCCGTTTTGTCCCGTCGCGACCCGTGTTTTCGTCACACCCTGGAAAAAACGAAAATCGCTCCAGAAACCGCTTCAGCTTGAAATTGATTTTCGAAATTGAACAACGTCGAATTTTAAACGTCGAAGATATGTATCAATCCGTGCCATGCACCTTCAGAACTGGCGAAAGCTGACGTTATTTTGCGCTCTCAGTGGCTCTACCCATGTGCCCAATGGGTATAAAATTGACCAGCCCATACCATACGCCCAATGTGAAAAGCATTGGGCAAGTTTCTTTTCAGGCCATGACCACGGTGGCCCAGAACCGTCACATGTTCACAATAATCATAAAGAGTTTTCCACACAGGAAACAGAAAACAGAACACCGCAAACACAAAGGGTTTTCGAGAAAATAGAAAGCGCAAACGAAAAGTTTATAAAAGAAAAATAAAAAGAGCAGCAGGAACAACAAAAATTAAAAAACCGAACACGAAAAACAAAAAGAGTAACGAAAAATAAAAAGAGTTCAAACGAAGAAGAAAAAAGTACGGAAGCGTAGAAGGCTCACGATACAGACAACTTTTTTTTTAATTAGTGGGATTGGATTATTCCCGTCCGGAGGAGATTATTCCAGTCCGGAGGACTTTTTTCTCGTCCGGGGTGGATTATTCCCGTCCGGAGGAGATTATTCCCGTCCGGAGGACTTTTTTCCCGTCCGGAGGGGATTATTCCAGTCCGGAGGGGATTATTCCCGTCCGGAGGGGATTATATTCCCGTCCGGAGGAGATTATTCGGTGATCTTGTCGTTGGTGGCCCCCCCTTTTTGCTGGTCGTATACCAAGCGGTTTTTTCTCTTTTCGAGATAGTTGTTTCCAAATTGGATTTTCGTTGATCATAAGCTATGTGTGCAGTGAAGACATCCTGTTGCTGGTTACCCCCTTTAAGATGGTTGTACACCGACTGACCATCAGCAAGCCTCTTTCTCCGAATAGTTTCTCGAAGTCCCATTGCATCATGGGCACGGCGGCAAATTAGTAACTTCTGAAAGAAGGCCGTTCACACGGAGAAAGGCAACTGCACTTTGATCGGTCGCAATAAACGATAAAACTCGGCGGCTCTCATTGTCACTATTGACTATTAATGCGACTGCGAGTCGATAAAAGCCATTGCATCTGCATCAGAGACACTTTTTTCCTGCTCAGTGGACTCCTGGTAATAAAAAAAGATTTTTCGTAACCACATTGTGAAGACCCTCCCTGCCACGCTCTCTTACCTGGACTATCATTAATAAGACGGCCTCATATCCTTTCGTAGGCGGCATAATGCAACACACAGGTCGACCCATAAGCGTCGAGGAGGAAAGGACATGTTCGCATCGCCATATCTTGAGCCACCTGCGTTTTGTATGATTTTAAATAACCTTGCATACGAGTTTCGTGACAACCACATTTTTTATTACATGTTTTTGCCTTTCGGGCGCATATAGGAGTTTTATTGGTGCGATACGTATCACCAATCATCTCCGAAAATGTCATAACTTTCCAAGTTTGGAGGTTTAAACAGAAAAAACCAAGTAGTGTACGATCAGCTTAAAGGGGGGCCACCAACGACAAGATTACCGATTATTCCCGTCAGGAGGGGATTATTCCCGTCCGGAGGGGATTATTCCCGTCCGGAGGGGATTATTCCCGTCTGGAGGAGATTATTCCCGTCCGGAGGGGATTATTCCAGTCCGGAGGGGATTATTCCCGTCCGGAGGGGATTATTCCCGTCCGGAGGAGATTGTTCCCGTCCGGAGGAGATTATTCCCGTCCGGAGGACTTTTTCCTCGTCCGGAGGGGATTATTCCCCTCCGGAGAACTTTTTTCTCGTCCGGAGGGGATTATTCCCTCCGGCGAGGGCTTTTTTCTCGTCCGGAGGGGATTATTCCCATCTGGAGGACGTTTTTCGCCTCATTAATAAAATCAATAAACGTATTTATTAAAATTTTATTGTTATTATAATTATTGAAAAAAAAATTTTAATGTTTATTTTTTTATTATTTTATTTATTTTATAGGCCTATCGTAAAAAAATTTTATTTTTTTTTTTTTTTTTTTTTTTTTAAAAAATAAATATTTTTTTATTTTTTTATTTTTTTTAATCTCCTCCGGACGGGAATAATCCACTCCGGACGAGAAAAAAGTCCTCCGGACTGGAATAATCGCCTCCGGACGGGAATAATCCCCTCCGGACGGGAAAAAAGTCCTCCGGATGGGAATAATCTCCACCGGACGGGAATAATCCACTCCGGACGAGAAAATGTCCTCCGGACGGGAATAATCTCCTCCGGACGGGAATAATCCACTCCGGGCGAGAAAAAAGTCCTCCGGACTGGAATAATCTCCTCCGGGCGGGAATAATCCAATCCCACTAATTAAAAAAAAAGTTGTATCGTGAGCCTTCTACGCTTCCGTAGATTTCAATTTTTCGTCACGCTTTTCATTTTTCGTTTGCACTTTGAATTTTTCGTGTTCGCTTTTCATTTTTCGTGCACTCTTTTTTGTTTTTCGAATCGTCTGAGTTCCCATGCATTTTGTAGGCACATTTTTTTTTCCAATCCACTTCCGCATGCGCGTCTCTGATTGGCTGTTGGGAATTCCAGCTTCCAGCCAATTTCAACATCCAATTTTCAAAACCTAACTTAACCAAACCTAACCTGACCGAACCTAACCTCACCTGACCAAACCTGACCCAATTGCAGCCCTAGAAAGAGTTGCGAAGCGGTGGCAAACATGCCAAATGGCAAAAAGCGGTGGCAATGCAAAAAGCACATTTTTCCCCAATCCACTTCCGCATGCGCGTCTCTAAAATTAAATTTAAAATTACTGCCGGCGCAACCGCAAATCCGATGAATCGGAGTAACCGCGCCGTGAAAATAAAAAGAACAGTCCCCCAAGTGGGAGAAGTCGGGCCGATATTCCACATTGCATCCCAGATTTGAAAAACCGAGTGGTTGGTTGTGGGTTGTGGGTGCAATGGGGAGAATGATTGAAGGAGGTGCAAAAAATGGTACGGCAACAAGGCGAGAAAAAAAAAATAAAAAAAATAAAAAAAAAAATAAACCGTAACAAAAACATACCATCTCAGCACGGTCGTTTTTCATGAAGAATCTCCATCCAGTGGTTCGTCACAGTTGTCAAATTGCACAAAAAGTGACATCATGGTCACCAAAACAAAAACACATGTCCATGTCCAAACATGACAAGTCACAAATTCAGTCATAAAATTCAAATGATTCGATTCGTGCAAGAATGGGGAAAAAAAATTACCAATTAGGCAAACTGAATTTTTGCGTTAACTACCTACCTATGGGTCTGTATTCTACCTATGTGCCAAAATTTAAACATGATTGCAAGCTACCTAGGTATCTACTATTTTTCTCTTTTTCGCCTACCCCGATTCTACTCACAAAAAGCTTCGAGATGTTGACTGCATTGAAAAATGAATGGGCTTTCTTCCAGTCAACAACGTTTACCTGCAAGCAACTCCACCGATGATGCGTCAGAGCGAACCTGGGAGTTCTCGCGCCGCAGCGGTAAGTAGACCCTCCCAGTCCAACTCGTCAGATAATCAAACAGAGTACCCACTTGCGATCTGAAGTCAATCACAGTTGAGATGTTCACTGCAGCCAAGAAACAAACGAACACCTTTTTATGGGTGAGGAGGGGATTTCTGATAGGTAATACAAAACTCAGATAGGCAGCCTGGATCTATGGATCTAGTACGCACCACAATGCAAAAATAGGCCACTGCCTTCATTTATTTTCGCAGGTACCTACCATGGGTAACAAGGAAGGCAGGACCTCTTATCAATCAAACGCAAAAAAAAAGTCGGATCGAGAAGATAAATTAATAAAAAAAAAAAATAAATAAATAAAAATAAAAAAAAAAAATAAAAAAAAAATAAAAAATAAAAAATAAAAAAAAAAATAAATAAATAAATAAAAAATAAAAAAAATAAAAAATAAAAAAAATTGCAAATACACCAACATAAAATAAAAATAAATCTACCTACATGAATACCTTATAATAACAAATTTTCAAGAAAAACAAAATAAACAAGGGGCTCAAAAAAAAAAATAAATAAATACATTAAGTAAGTCCAGGGAAACAATCATAGCAGAAAAGTAGGTACCACATCCCCATCTGTTCGAAGATCGATCATGAGCATGGTGAAGACCTTACAAGTAGCTGCCTGACATGATCACTCTGATTGGCTGTTGGGAATTCCAGCCAATTTCAACTTCCAATTTTCAAAACCAAACTTAACCAAACCTAACCTGACCTAACCTGACCAAACCTAACCCTATTGCGACCCCAGAAAGAGTTGCGAAGCGGTGGAAAACACGCCAAATGGCAAAAAGCGGTGGCAATGCAAAAATCCCAAAATTGATGACGTCATAATTTGAGACGACGTGATTGGCTGTTGCGAGCTCCTGGTCCGCGGAAGTGGATTGGAAAAAAAAATTATGCATGCAAAAATCCCAAAATTGATGACGTCACAATTTGAGACGACGTGATTGGCTGTTGCGAGCTCCTGGTCCGCGGAAGTGGATTGGAAAAAAAATTGTGCATCTGGACCACCGCACATGAATGACTGCCGATATTTTTCATGGACCGAATACACCCCTGCGCTCTCTGCGCTTCAGAAAAGTATATTTCCATGGGTTATGTGCAGAAGATACCAGAGAAGATAAATCCCATGAGTGACCCCGACTGTGCATTGGACTGCGTCAAATTGATGGCAGCACACGCGAAACTCCAATCTGGACAATTGTGCGGAAAGAACCAGCCTGTTTCACGATTCTGGTTTTTTGTCAAACTCATTTTGACTCGGGTCATCGACCGGAGCCGGAGGATGCGTTTGCCATGAATAGCTTTGAATTTTGTCATGAACATGACTGGCGGCATGAAAGCTGAAAAAGAACTTAACGGGCGGAGCGAAAAACAGTCGGAGCGAAAAACGAATTCAAGATCCTGATCAGAGGCCGAATTGACTTTTATTGAGGACCCCTTCCCTGACCTCCAAAACTGGTTCACGGGGACGGTGTCGATCTGCATTTTTCACTCTTCCGGCGGAGAGATCATGACGGGGGTAACGCTAACTCCGAGCTGTGAGGTAAATTTTTTCCATTGGAGCAGATGGCAAAAATTTACCTCGCAGCTCGGAGTTAGCGTTACCCCCGTCATGATCCCTCCGCCGTTCTTCAAGCGGAGAGATCAATGCGGGGGTAACGCTAACTCCGAGCTGCAAGGTTAATTTTTTTCATTGGACCAGATGGCCAAAATTTACCTCGCTGCTCGGAGTTAGCCTTACCCCGTCATGATCTCTCCGCCGTTCTTCTCGTGTTGCAACTCTTACGTAAAGTTGGCTGTGACAGCACCTGATGAAGCCTCGGCTCGGGCATTGGTGGTGGCTTTGATAGCCGCAAATCTGTCATAGCGGCATAATTTTGTTTTCCAATCCACTTCCGCATGCGCGTCTCTGATTGGTTGTTGGGAATTCCAGCCAATTTCAACATCCAATTTTCAAAACCAAACTTCCAAACCTAACCTGCCCTAACCTAACCTAACCTGACCAAACCTTACCCTATTGCAGCCCTGGTCCGCGGAAGTGGATTGGAAAAAAAAATTGTGCGTCATAGCGCAGGCAGAAGGTTGACAAGCAAAAGGCGGTCGGGTGAGGGTGTGTCAGGTTTTGTTTTTTCTTTTGGGTTTTTCTTTTCGTGTCAGGTTTGGTTTATCCCTTTTGTTCTCAAAAATAACGAAAAGGAAGCGCAATGTCCGCAATCACATCCGCGAACTTGACCTGCTCCACATACAGACAGGTCTTTGGAAATTTTCCCGAATGCGCATGCGTGCGTCTTGCCGTCCCATGCATTCGAACTCACTCCGACGTGGGATGGGTCTTGGTTTAAAAAAGTGACAGCCGGACTCGTCTGACGAAGGACCCCGGGGTCCGATTTTTGGGGGGGGGAATTCACATTCTGCCGAATATTTTCGGAAAGGAAACACAAAATATCAACACTCATAGAGATTTGATGCTCAAAATTTTTAGAGGAAAATTTTACCCTTTGAAATGTCAAGGGTAATTTTATTTGCGCCACGTTTCATTCTCAGCGTGTTCAAGTGGCGAATGTGTGTTTTCACCATTACGATTCGAATATTTCAGAGGTCAATAACCGTCATTTTTTCCGGGAGTGTTCCGGGGTTTGTCGGGGATGAACCCCGGAAACACCGGAGAAAACATATTTTCGAGTACCTATAGAGGAATTCAAGGTTTCCTAAAAATTAGACTCTTTCGGGGTTTCTAGAATTTTGGGATCAATTATTGCACCCCAGGGGTAGCCGCGGGAGTATCTCGTGTGGAGGTCTCCAAGGCTTTCGAGAATTTCTAGTCGTCTTCAAAAAAAAAAATTTTTGAGAATAAATTACACCACTCTCGGGATAGTCCGGAGCAATATACAGGGTGTTCTTAAATCAACACACACTTTTGTGGTTTTCCTTCTTGGTGGCAACTCAGACTGAAGCTTTTTTTGTGTGATCGCTGTGAGGTTTTTTTCTGGAACAGAGAAGGAAGATTGTGTGCTGGATGGAAGCTCATGAGTGCCCGACGCAAGTCCAGCATTTGTTTGAGGACCATTTCCAACAAGCAGCCCCGACCAGGAATCTACTTATGATCTGCACCAGAAATTTGTGCAGACAGGCTCGATAAAGCACACGCCCGATCCCCGGCCGGTGGATCGGCCGGCGGGGAAACACTGAATGGGCGCCCCGCTCCCCTGACTTGATGACCTGCGAATTTTTCCTGTGGGGGAAAGTGAAAACAGAAGTTCATGCCACCAGGCCTCGGAACCTGCACGAACTGCGCCAGAGGATGACTCTCTGTTGCAATCGCCTAGCCGATAACAAGGGAAATGCTGGAGAACACTTTCCAGAATTTGCAAATTTGATTGGACACATGCGTCGAAATGAATGCACAACACATCGAGCCTTTTCTGTGAGGGAGGTGAAGGAATCAACCAATGGACAGAAGTGTGCAGTTAATTTTGAAAAACCCTGTACATATATCTCCGTGCATTATCGCTTGGTATTTTCGCGTGAAAGGACTTTGGTTGGAAGTGTTCAAGAATTCCGCAAAAGCAGCTCAGCAAAATGCTACATTCGCAACTTCCTCTGTTTCATATCCCGCTATATGTGCTCCATTTTGCCCCTATTTCTCCAAGAAATACCCTCCACTTGATATTAATCTTCCCAGGACCTTCAAAACAGGGCGTTTTTGCACCAGAGAATTAATTAATCTTTCCCATGTATTTAAAAAACCACAATCTAAAATTACGCAGGCTGTTTCACAAAACAGGATCCTCTCGTTTGGTTGCACTTGACCCAACTCTCGTACCATGCTTTGCTGACATGTTACATGTCGTCTTTGGTCAGTGTCTTCAGAATCGCCTCCATGGCCATGTTAACGGCTTCAGTGATCGAAAATTGTTGTACCACTGTGTTTTTTTTTATTTCAGGGAACAGAAAAAGTCACAGGGCATCAAGTCAGGGCCGTACCGTGTGGGTGGAGCAAGCATTCCATTCCTTTCCATGTTCAAAACTCGGCGAAAAGGAAGGGTTGGATGGAGGTGAATTTAAGCGGGGGGATGCAAAATGGGAATCCAACGTGGGCAGACATGTGTGGGGAGATAGCTGATCAAAATCTCATGTCTTAAATTCACAATGAAGTTGAGGTGCTGGGCATTGTTATTCGTGCTGTTGTTCGCCGATCTTCACTAACAATGGCGATATCTGCGTGTTCACAGAAACCTCTGGCGTGGCCATTTTTGGTGCTCCTGAACCACCCTGCTTTACCGCCGCGCAGTCTTCTAACAACTAAAGGGTGTACGGCGAAAATGGAAACGATAATTGCACCTATTTTTTGGTGAGGCTGACGTCGGGAACGGTCGACAGCAAACGCTCCAGTCGGAAATTTTTTTTCGATGTTTTGCGGTGCGAAAAAAAAAACAAATTTTGTTTTTTGTCGTTTTTATCGGGAATGACAAAAGTTGAAAGAGCAAGTGCCTGCATCTCAGTGACAGGGTGTTCGGATCGCGCTGCCTGAAACTGGAAATGGTTCGGCCATAATTTCTTCACACACAGAACTTCAGGCCATGGCAGTTTTTTCCGGGCAGATTTCTTTTTATTTGTTTCGACAAAAACGTCGCAAACCGTTAAAATTTTGACAAGTGTGTGCATTTCTCTCTTTGTGGAAGAAACATACCTACACCCATTTCACAACATTCAGTATTCACGTGTCATTGCTCCACAGTCAGGCGATTCATTCTGACGACCAATGCTTTGCTTGCAACTTGCAAGTGTTTGTGTATGATCAAGGGCACAGATCCATGCTGAATATTGGGGGGGACGATGAGGAAAAATTCTTTGTTGTGCGAAGCGTTGTGCGAAGCGCAACGCCGGGGGAGGGGAAGAAATTTTGAAAAAATGGAACCTCAAATGGTGCTCAGAATGCTCAAATTTTAAAAAATCCGAGCATTTTTCCTTCCATTCTCCGTTTAATCAGAACAGATAGACAACGTCAAATCAGTCAATGAATGTTGTCTTTTCAAACCTTAAATGCTGCAAAAAAAACGACACGACCAAACAACCACGAAAGTGCCATCGCGTCTCAAACACTGGGCTCAACGACACTCCTGTCATCATTTCAACTTCAGATTTCAATTCAGGCTTCAGAATTTTCTGTCTTACTTTAGTCATCCACAGCCAAATCTCCATTCGCCCTTGTCCGTGATTTTCATGAGCTGCCGTGGCATCACGTCCCATACAACAAATCCGGATTTAGGCATGGGCCGACGGGTCCCGCGGCTGTTGGGGCCTCCGAAAGAGTTGCGACTCCGGCCCCCAGAAGTGTAAGAAATTTTGCAATTTCATCACTCATTTTGATTTTTTTTGCTGTGGTTTCTCAGAGAAAACAGAATCTGGCACTCGGCTTCATATTCGATATGGGAAAGAAGATGCGCGACACAGTTCAGCTTTGTCGAAAACAATTCACAGCTCTTGAATTATTGGGTGGGACATTTCATGACTTTAAAAATATTGGAGGGGACGTGTCCCCCCGTCCCCCCATGATCTGCGCCAATGTGTATGATCATGTCGAAGAGGACAGAACCCGGCCGAGTTTTTTCAAACCCTGCCGCGACTTTGGATGGTTGAGAGCATTTTGCGCAAGAATGCTCGTTTGGGGCCATTTCTTGCAAGAAAAAAAAATATTTTTTCTTATCTAAGGTATCTGAACCTGACCTAACCCTGTCCCCTCTCATGGAAAAAGCAGTGCTCGCTGGGGGCCCCGGCCTGCCATCTAAAGTCGCGGCAGGGTTTGGAAACTGGCGACTCGGCTGTGGGCGCACCGCCCTTCAAGTTTTCGCAAGTGCAAGGAGCAGCACATGCGTTTTTGCCCCTCTCCATTCCCATTGAATTGAGTGCCTTCATCGTGTGCAGGCAGAACCACAGGCCCACCCTGTTGCGATTGCATTTGCCAAAGTAACAATGGATGTTTATTATTGACGCGTCATCCGCACATAGACGGAACGCTGAAAACTTTTTTGAAAACTTTCAAGATATTGCTTGCAGATAAGCGGAGTCTCACCGCACCGCAGGTGTTCGAAAGCAGAGTAACGTCTGTTCACTGGACACGGCCACTTGCTTGCAGTGTTTTTCGTTTCCATTTTCGCCGGACACCCTTTATTTGTCAACGATAAGGTGCCTGCAAAGGAAGTGCATTTCCACCAGGCAATTGGCATGCCTTACTATTGGCAATTGGCATGCCTTACCTATTCACAGCAATTGGCATGCCTTACTGGAGGTTTTGTGCAGGAATTATACAAAAACATCGAGAGAGTTCCTTTGTTCTTCGTTAAAATTCATGTTCTATTTCTGGAGGCGAAAATCAAAGAGCCATTTTCAAAGAGCCCACAAAAGGAGAGAAAATGCCAACAAATAAACGACAAATGCCTAAAACAACACAATCATGTGGAACTTCAAAGCCCCCAAACCTGGTCACTCAGTCCCAGCGGGGTAGCTCAGGGAGCATCAGTCTCAGTCTTTATCAAACAGCCCACGTATAACTGCTGCAACTGCTTCGGGGCACACAGAAAAGAAATCGAACTGAAATGGTAGGTTTCGCTGCGCTCATCATCAATATCCGACGATCATGTGCCCCGTACGTAACTGCAGTTGTAGCATTTCGCTGGTCCAAAAAGCCCTGTTTTGGAGATTTTGGGAAGATTCATATCAAGTTTGCAGGATGCAGGGTATTTCTTGGAGAAATCGGGGCAAAATCTTGCACAATAGCGGGATGAAACAGGTAGTTCCGAATGTCGCATTCTGCAGACCTACTTTTGCGGAATTTTTGGACACTTCCAAACCAGTCTTTCCACGCGCGAAGACCAAACGACAAATGCACAGAGAAAAATTGCTCAGGACACCTTGGAACTTCGTGTCGACGCTTCAGCTGGAATCAATGTTAAAATTGTGATGGAAGCGCAGGGGGAGAAGTCCCCGAGAGAATGAAGAAATTCATCCAAATGTTCAAATTTCACCTCCACACACAAAAGTGAAATTTTGGCCAGCGTCCCGCTCGCTGGCTGGAATGCGTTTGACGTTTTCCAATTCGTCTGAATGCTCCTCGGTTGGTCTGAAAAAAGTTGCCACAATGGTGTAAATCAATCCATGTCAATTGTGATAAAACGGTTCTTAGATCAAGCTGGCCGCAGCCATTGTTGTTGAGAGTAAAAAGGGACAAAAGAGGATAGAAGGGAGGGAAGACTTGCAAAGAATCTTTATGAGACTCAAGACTCAAGTGAGGTTTTCGGCTTCTTTTCGCCAGTCTTTTAATAACATTTGTCTGCCCCGTCGGCGGCATGGTCACATATGCTGCCTTTGCTGAAACTACATGTCAGTGCTGAGCGTTGTTTCGCGGTTCAAACTTCTGCCCTGGCAAAAATGATGCATGATCGGGGACACCGTGAACAATGGCTTTCATGCCTATGGCCCCCACCCAGAGTCGTGTCCGTTTCACAGCCGATCACAGTCTTTTTTTTAAACTATGTTGGGGGCCACAGGCAGTAAATGCCATTGGACGTGGTAAACCCCGGTCAGACATGCATCATTTTTTGCCTCAGCAATTGCCACGACAACAATCAAGTCGTCATGTTGTTTCACCGAGGCAGCATGTGTCTTTTTGTGTTGAGATCAGACGTCGGCGCGATCGGCAATAAAAAAAACATGGTTTCAAGTGCAAACCATCGGTGCAGAGAGATTGCGGTACAGTTTTTGAAACTCATGGTGGGTATGGTCAAGAAATGTGGCCAGAAAAATAAAAATAAAAGAAAAACACGAACCAGGTCAGGCGACGTCCCGTTTTGGCCTCGTGCCTCAAACAAACATTTGAAATTTCGGGAGCTTTTGGCCACGTGGGACACCAATCCAATTGACGTTGGCTTCATGAAATTGCGTCTGTTGTGTTTGTGCTGTCTGCTGGGTTCTCTCCCGAATCGTCGAATCCCAGTGTCTCGAATCACGTTTGATTTTCACGTCACGGATGTGTGAAATGAAAATGGAATCGTGTCAATTATTGCAACTTTGAGCGCGTCTCTTTGATTGCGCTTCGCCCCCAATTTCGCGAACCGGAGAGCTTTTCGGGAAAAAAAAAAACGCGACAAATGGAGACAATTTGCAAAATGCTCGAAATCTGTTGTGTGTGACCACAAAACAAAATAAGTTTTGCTTTTGTTTTGTTCACGTGATTTCAGGAATCAACCAATGAAATGAGTTGATGACAATGCCGAGAAAACCGGGCCGCCGCAGTTTTCTTTTGGACGGCGATGATATTGGACGTGGGTCACCAGGCAAGGACAGTTTGAGGAAGAACTCCAGCTTTTCAAGCAATTTGTTTCACGAAAACAGTTCTGATGTCTGTGAAGATGGCAGGTTGGTGTTACTCAATGGGATTTCTCAGGACCATCAGACTCAGTCCAGTCATCATACTCAGTCCAGTTTTTTAAAAGGCGAATCTGAGAAAGACAGGAATGGAGCTGATGACGGAAAGAAACTCCATCTACGACCGAATTCTCTTTCATTTGTTGAAGTTGGTGATGAAGACTGTTCAAAAAATGGATTTGTTCCACATCACATCATCTCATCGGAATCGGAAGATGATGTGTCTGAAAACGAAGAAGCCAGTTACCTCAGTGATTTTGGAAGTTCTTCTGAGGGCGAAATGTCTGCTTCAAGTGCACCAGGCTCTGTTGTTGCCAATGATTTTGTTAAGGAAAGGTCATCAAGCCCGCTCCTTATTTGGCTTCAAGATGAGGAACTGCCACCTCTTGAACTGCCGAAATCTTCAGATGATCTTTTCATTCCCAGATACTTGGTAATGCTGGCACTGTCCACATACGAAGTTGTAAGGCGCTTCAGGGTTTTGGCCAGGTTGGCCCCATTCAGATTTGAGGATTTTTGTGGCTGTATAATGTCCACTGAAGCTACATCTCTGCTGTCTGAAATTCACCTGATGTTATTAAAAGCACTTCTCCGTGAAGAGGATCTCATGCAAACACATTTTGGGCCCACTGACCAGAAAGACAGTGCGAATTTAATTTTCATGCTAATGGATAACATTACTTGGCCAGATGTGCTGAGATCATATCTCGAAAGTGACAAGGAGTTCAAGAGCACCCTTTCGGTCTTATGTGAAGGGCAGTATCCATTTGTCAGCCCAGAGACCAGACTGAAGGTCCTGCATTTCCTTGCCGATCAGTTTCTTTCAACGACTCCTGTGAGAAATGAGATATTGCATGATGGTGAGTTCCTGAGTTCCAAGGTTCTTTGTGATAAGCCTAAATAGTACTGTAAAAACCTGTCAGGTGAGCCTGTACCTGTACCTACACAGGCTGACACTACTACCTATACAAGACCCTTTTTTAATAATAGGTCATCTAACCCATTTGTAATAAAGGGGCATCCCAACAATTGAGAATAAAGTGGTGACCCTGCATTGCTGAAGCAAATGAGGTTCCGGAAACAACATTTTGAAAACCCGAGCTGCGGAATGCGGAGTCAAAATGGGTTTTGGAAAACTAGTCTGCTAGACATGGATAGGCCCTACCCACCAACATCTTTTTTTTTACCCACCAACATCATCATCCTCTTTTCATCGACAACCTCTTTTTTCAGCTTCAGCCTTCAACCTCTTTGTTTTGTTTTTTGTTTTATTGTTTAACAAAACTTTAAAAATTAGAAGGTGGGTAGGTTCCTACCTACCTACCTACCTTCCAACAGGGGCTCCGGAACACACTAGGGCTGCAAAAAGTCGGGAGCATGGGAGCATTGCTTCCGGGATCGAAAATGGGCCAGAGAGCAAAAAAAGCTTTCCAACTTTCTTCTGGGATAGAAAGACATGTCGATTGGCGAGCAGGGCTGCAAAA
>JASGXE010013416.1:0-12027 GCA_030068105.1 Sinentomon sp. SZTP_YWyxl
CCACAACAACCACATATCCTACTCCCAACTAAATTTGACTCAAATCATCACATAACTTCTGCATTACCTGTGCGTGGTTATGTTCTGGATTGATTGCTGTAATGTCGACGGCATTGCATTGGTCTTGACATTTCCCACAGTCCCAACTAAAATTTTATCCTATCCCCAGACGATGCCATCTCCTAACCAAACTCAAAACATCACTGCCATCAGCCTTACTCTCAACCTCCATCTTCCAATCCCTTCCATTTCTCAGCTTCCCACCACCTTCATCCTCATGCAAACTTCTATCGACTGCCCCATATTCCTCCTCCATTCCTCCTTCCACCCAACTCTTCTCCTTACTTCTCCCAACTACACCACTGACCTCACCAAAAATAACTCCTCTCACTTCCTCAACACCCACCTTCTCGTTCTGGGACAGTTTTGTTGGGGTGTCCCTGCCTACCCATTTCCTTGTCTCCTCTCCCGACACCACATTCTCCACTTGGTGCCTCTGTCGCCAACCTCCACCATCCATATCTTTCCTCACCAGTGTCTGCCCAACCACACTTCCACCTCCCTCATCTTCTTCCTTGACCACCACCTTATCTTCTTCTTGTTCTAACCCCAACTTAATTCCTGTAACCTCGCCAACACTACTTCTGAGACCACCATCCAGTTTCAACCCTACTGACAACCTCTCTTGTCCTTGGGCATCTCTCTCCTCTTCCATGACACCAACATCTTCCAATTCCTCTGTGTCACTCTGACTTTGTCCCACCAACTGCCCTCTCTCATTGTCACTGCCACTGATCCTCACTTTCTCTCCTTCTATCTCAACAACACTTATGTCTTGTTCATGCTCTCCCCTCGAGCAGCTTGAGCTCACCTCTTTGCAAATCCTTGCAATAACTTCCGCCGGCCCTGAATCCTCAAACCAACTATTATCTGATGAACGACTTCCCTCACCTACCTTGTTCACAACTTCTTTTCCTCTTTTCTCTGAAGTCAAGCCGTCTTTCTTTCCCAAACTACTTTCACTACACTTCTTCACACTCTCCACCTCCACTGAAACACTCTGCTCCAAAATCATCTCAGCACTCTGCTCCTTCACACGCATCTCTCCCTTCTCCTTCTGGGCTAGTTTTAACGGGGCGCCCTCGCCTACCCAATTGTCTCCTTCACCTTGACCTCCTTCTTCCACCAACTCCTGTCTCTTTGACTCCACTAACATTTCCTTTATCTCTTCAATTATTCGCTCAACATCGTGAAGGATGGCCTTATGCTCAACATTAGTTCCAACTCCTCCTTCCAACCAACCCTTCCCTTCCAAATAATCTAAATACTCTACCTTTCTCCACAACCAAGACATTTTGTCCTTTATGTTCTCCAGCTCTATTCCCTCTTCACTTTCCAAAGCTTCTGCCTTCTTCCTCAACTGCTCCACCACTTCTACCGCACTACCACCTGCTTCCAGTTTCTCAAAATCTGACTCTAGCTGCCTCATCACTTCCGGTTTTCCAACCCTATCCTCAGCTTCTGCATCACTACCCTGAGCCCTACATCTTTCCTGTCTCCAATTTTCCATATTCATTCCCAATGCCATCATTATATCCCTTCCCAAAATCATATCCGCAGTCTTGACATCCGGTATAACCAAAACTCTCCCTTTCCATTTCCCTCCCCAAAATATCAATTCCACCTCTGCACAACCAATATCGTCGATTCTCCTACCGTCGACTATCACTACCTCCTTTTCTTCCTTCCTTACATATCCACCATATCTCTTAAATAAACCACTTCTCATCACTGTCTTAGTTGCATCTGTATCTGGCACTATATCCAATGGAATCATTCCTTGCCAGCTTTTCCATGACGCACGTACACATGGAAAATATCCCTCACCTAAGCCCTCTTTATCCTTCACCTCCACCGGAACTCTACCAACCCGTTCCCTCTGCTCCATATTAAACCCTACTGACGCGGGTCCTGTCACGGTCGCCAAAATGTGACGGACACTAACCTCAAGCCGTCAATTCGTCTTCCTTCCCTTCTGTTGGTCTTGATCACTTTGCACTGTACGATCTAACAATGTTTCAGAAACCCT
The DNA here is from genome assembly GCA_030068105.1 of Sinentomon sp. SZTP_YWyxl. Lineage (NCBI taxonomy): Eukaryota > Metazoa > Arthropoda > Protura > Sinentomata > Sinentomidae > Sinentomon > Sinentomon sp. SZTP_YWyxl. The sequence goes on from JASGXE010013416.1 coordinate 2,090, forward strand.
CTAAACAGGCTTTTACCCTATCCCTACAGCCTTCGAGGGATTTCCCAGCAAATCCAGATTATTTCCTGTTATTCCTAATTTTAATAACAAATTAAAAGGAAGTAAACAATTAGTCCAAACCAAGGTTATCAATAACAACAATACAATGCAAATGATCTCACAAAGGCAATCAAAACAAACCACAATAGGTAGCAAATGAACATGGTGAACTTTCGAACCACACTTCCTTCAAGGTAAAACAATACTTCACTGCGGAACACTGTCGCTGAGATCCAGCTTCCACGTGCGGTCTCTTTAGACACCCACAATGTCTTTCGACTGTTCTGCTCCTCTCCTCTGACTGGCTTGCCTTCAGGCAATCACCTTCAAACAAACTTGCTCGTCTTCCCTCTTTGTTCTGCAAAGTTTATTAACTTGATCAGCAAAAATCTTCCTCCCAAAAGTCTTTGGTATCGACTCTCTGCTCCCCTCCTGTGATCTCACTCAACTGTGAACATTTTCCACCAATCCTTGCTCTTGGTCCACAGAACCGAGGACCATAGACGTGTTGGCTGTGAGTGACCACACCAAGTACCAACACCAAATCACCTCCACATATGACGTCCTGTATCTGTCTTCTATTCTATTCACATGTGGTACCAAACCACCTCCCTCAGGCTCTTTACCCATGCCTGGGACAAACATTCGTCATCTTCATTGAACAAACAAACAACCCACCCCACCCACCTAGAGGAATAGAAAGAAGAAAACAAATTATTGGCACATCCCTAACCTACCGTTACAATCCTACTCCCAACTAAATTTGACTCAAATCATCACATAACTTCTGCATTACCTGTGCGTGGTTATGTTCTGGATTGATTGCTGTAATGTCGACGGCATTGCATTGGTGAGTTCTACCTACAAATTTGAAAGAACCTTTTTGATTTAAAACTGTTGTGATCTATTATTTTGATTGGTGGAATGGTTTGGAATAAAATGAATGTGGAATTGTTTTTTTTTTTTTCAAAACAAATAATGAATGAAAATGTATTTTGGGACGTGCTTAATAAAAAATAGAAAAAAAAAGATCATCAACTGAATAAGGTCCCTGTGCTCTTGCCCAGGGGCTCCATAACGTAGCAATCGCAGGGGGGAAGCCGACCTCAGTGGGCCTGTGGTTCCTGAAGGTGGTCCCTGAAAACCGGAAAGTGGGAAAGGACTACCGAGTGCCGGACAGGACCTCCGGACTGACCCAGAGGGGTCAGGTTAGGTTAGATTAGGTTAGGATAGTCTTTCCTAACCTAATCTAACCCGTCCGGGTCGGTCCTGTCCGGCTGTCCGGTTTTCAGGGACCACCGTTCCTGAATCCTGAAAATTGTGGTTCCTGAAAATCACTCCCTGGGCCCAGGGATTTATGGCAACTGATCTTAGAGACCAGTCAACATCTGATGCACTATGGTCAGCACATAAATGTACCAAAACAGATAGGTACCTACCTAAAGAAAACATGTCATGCCAGTTGCCACCTACCTGGGAAAGAGAGGGACGTTTAAAGTTGCATGACAACAAATTTTTCTTCTGCAAGACTGCAGCTTCAACAAATATTGAAGTTGCATGAGTCAAAAGTCGTTTTGGGAAACACAGATGGACAAACAATGCAAGATTTGGGATGTCTACAGCCATGATGTAGGCCTAACTGGTGTAGGTATTACGTGTTCCGCATGAATGCAAACAAAAATAAAAAACAAAGCGCTTGCTTGAAAATAATATCCCGGATGCAATTTCCTGGCGATTTCCAGTGGGGGGTGCCCCCCTTCACTGAACCAGGGGGGCGGCTGCCCCTGCCCCCCCCCCGGTTCCGGAGCCGCTGCTCTTCCCGCTTTCCAATATACCTAGCATATCTATTGTGTGGTTGCGATATTTCTGAGAAGGGGATGATTATGGTGGATGCGCAACTGCATTTTCCCTGCTTGGCATCTGCCAGAGACAAAGGTGAAGGTCTCAGATAACAAATTTTTGGGAAGCAAAATTTGCATTGATGAACATTGGTGAATGACTAATCACCCTAATGGATGGATGGATGGTTCATGACAATTCATTGGACGCCGAGACCTACACATTGGTGAGTTGAATTTAAACCATCTGACAACTCTTCACGTTTTCCGAATGTTGCAATATCCGATTTTTCCTACCTTTATTGCTTGCAAATGATGCCAAATCAAAACTTATGTACCTATCGTTTTTGAACAACTGAACAGAAATGTCATTTTTTTTTTTTTCTGTGGTTGTAATTTTAATAAGAAACAAAAGCAATTTTTACAACCATTTAACATTTTCAAAAAGAGGAAAAAAAATGCACAACTCATTTTGCAACAAACATAATAGGTAATAACCAAGTCCCCAAAAATCATACTCGTAGCCATGAACGAAACCAGACAATTTTTGGTTTATTTCATTTTGGGAAGACTCAGGGAAAAACCATTCGGACAAGTACCTACGCAAGCAATCGGAAGAGAGTGAAGGAGAGAGAGATAGAGAGTAGTAGAGAGAGAGGGAGAAAGGGAGAGAGAAAATAGAGAGAGAGCACAAAATTGAGTCAGAATATAATTCTTACCTCAAGAAAATGTGGAGTTATTCGTCCAAAGTAATAATTGTAGAGCGACATGAAGATGCATTTGCAGAAATGGCGGAATGAAGCAACCAGTGGTACAAATCGTGCCATTGATGATTGAGTGAAGAAAAGCACAGGTAAGAATTAGATTCCAACAAATAAATCAAAAATTAAAATTTGAAAGGGGTGCAAAGCACCCCTTTCAAAGCACCCCTTTCATTCATTTTCAATAAGAGTATTCATTTTTCTTGAATTGCTAACAATAATAAAACAAAAAAAAAATCATGTTTTGAAAGATAAGCAGATGGCACACTGGACGTGTGTGGAGATGGCACATTGGACATGTTCGTCCAAGATGTTTTATGTAAGAGTGCTGTTTATCAGCATATAATTGTCTTTTTCCTTTTTTTTTTCATGACTGTTTGTCCTTCCTTGTGTTGTCCACCCTCCACCACTTTTGTGGAGGTGTAAAATTGAAATAAATAAAATAAAAAATAAAATGTTCGTCCAAAATCCGACATGAACGTGTGGATATGGCACATTGGACATGTTATCACAACAACAGCCGATGATTCTCTCTCCAGCCGCCGACGCGATCGGATCGGAAAATTTTGCCTGCGCTCGAATTTGAAATTCAACATGGCCGCCAATTGAGCCATTTTTCAGTGTTTCGATTTTCGATTCTCTTTTGCGTTGTTTCCGACTTTTTTGCGGTGAAGCAGTGGTCTGTCCTGTGGAGCCAGTTGAGTGTGCTGAGACAGCCGAGAGTGTGCTGAGATTGTGAGACTGTGACACTTGAGCGCATCGGATTCCGGTCGGTGGTCCTTTTCGCTTCCCGACAAAGTAAACCTTTCAGGTGGTTAGGATGGAGAGGACCCGCGACAATTGGGAGACGGTGCATACAATACAATACAATACAATTTAATTTGCAAGGACATAGTCCGGCGCAAATCAACAGGCGGGAGTGGGAAGAAGGGCTAGACGTTTATCACCAGTGCTTTCTTGTTATGTGAACAGAGATTATTCCTTAAAGGTATGGACAGAAATGTTACTCCCATCCCAAAAACGGTACCATCCAACAGTTCCAATCTCTCACTGTCCTCACAATGAAGGAGTACTTCCCAAGGTTACTAAAGACACGTCCTACTCGAAGCTTATATCATGGTCACCCCTTCCCCGCATCTCGGGTGTTGCATGCGTGACCTAAATCTGCAGGACAGACGGCTGTTTTGTTGCAAGGGGGTCGGAAATGGCCGCAGTGGCAAATCTTGTTTTTTCATTCTGGCTTCTGTTGTTTTTGTTTTTTGCTTTCACCTCAAACCCCACATCCAGTTATTTTTCGTTGGGGCTTGGCGTCAAGCCACCCATACATCATAAAAAATCCAATTTTAGAAAATTTTCTCTGGCTCCTTCCCATGATTTTTCCGATATCGCCCTGAAGGCTCATGGGTCAATTTCTCTTGGTAGACAGAATTGGATTTTTGGTCGTGGTGCTTTGTCCCTCGCCTTGGGCTCTTGTCTTTTCCAGCTTCTGCTGATTTGTTGTGGAGATGTTGAGCAGAATCCTGGGCCAACTCCCACCCGTATCCCAACTTCCAAACCAAAATCGGCAAATGCTGCTGCCGGCAATTCCAAAAAATCAAAAGCAAACCTTGCTTCCGATTCTGATGATTGGATCATGTGTGATCAGTGTTCACAATGGATACCTTTTGGATCGTCTGGATTGTCTATGTCCATTCAGGATGCGGGTGCCCTGCCATATACTTGCAGATATTGCATCCTCACAGCTGAAGTGGCTTGTTTAAGGGCCGAAATTTGCAACCTCAAAGCAGAGATGCTGGAGTTGCGCAGACCAAGGTCACCACAACCGCCACCACCACCCTGCCCACTCGTAGCAGATGTCTCCATTCTTAAAGCGCAGGTGTTGGAGCTGAGCAAATCAAAATCACCACCTCCTTGCTCAATTGCTGTTGGCTTGCCTGCAGAGAGTTCAGCTGGAAGCACACCTGTCAGATCTGGTCCTGCCCTTAATATCCGTAAAAACAACTCTTTTTCTCCTCCTGCCCCTGGTCCATGCATGCAGGCTGAGCTGCCCCTGCCACCTCTTCTGTCAGGAAAAGTGATAGGCCAAAGGACGTTGTCTTGTCAATTGGAAGCTCAAATTTAAAATACCTGTACCCTTTTCTTGGCAAGGCAGGTAGATGTGCAAGATTTACCAGGTGGAGGAAAGGTCTAAATATTCAAGGGGCATATCCAATTTTTCAACAAAGCCTAAAAAGTATGGGCGATTGTAACCGCCTCCTGGTCAACTTAATCATCGGGGAAATTGACATTATTCATGCATCCGTACCCAATGTTCTTTTGTCGGTCACGAGGTTGATAGGTGACTTCAATACAGCTACTTGTCTAGGTTCTCCAGGAATGAACTTCAGCATGAATATTTGCTCAATCCCCCCTAGGCCGCTTGATCCGTTCATAAACCAAAAAATTTCCAAGCTGAACGATGCATTGGCCTCCTTTAGCCATAATCTTGTCAATGTCAACTTTCTGGATCTTCGTCACATCCAATCATCTGCTATCTCCGAGGATGGCTTCCACTATTCTAAAACTGGAGCTCAGAATGTAGCTGCCCAGCTTACTCGTTCCATCAATTCTTTTTTAGGGCATTGACGATTCTGCCACCTTTAGTCCAACCTAATGACCCGAATGTTGACATTGACACCATCATATGCAGCAGTGGTGCTGATGGAAATGTGCCGGAGGGATCTACTTACCGCTTCGGCGCGAGAACCTCTGGCCCATTTCCTGATGAACCACCTGTTGAAGTTAACCAGATGGGGCCTAAGTCTCCTTCTCATAGAGTGAACATTATTCGGAATAGTATTTCTCCTCCTGATAGGCTCAGTATAAAATTCACCCTTTCATTGTTACTTTTTAATTCTCGTAGCCTCCTTCCTAAGCGTTATGCATTGCGACCCATTCTCGATTCTATCGATGCTGATTGTGTGGCTGTCACAGAGACTTGGCTCGATGATTCATGCACGGAAAATGACATTCTTCCCCAAAAATATACAGTTTTTCGTAGAGATCGCTTGAGAACTGGTGGAGGGGTGCTCCTGGGAGTGAAACTTCCCTGCAGCCCAAGCTAGTTTACAGCAGTGAAGCACTTGAATTTATTGTAGTTTCTCTTGGATTTTCTTACCCTCCCGCCCAGGGATGGGTAAACGTATAAAACTCCACGTATAATACGTGCGTATAATACGTACGTATAATACACGTAGAAAACGTATAAAACCTAAAAGTCGAGTGATACCTCATTTTTTGCAGAAAAAGCTGTTCTTTAACATGCTAACATTCTATTTATCACATTAAAATAATGACGAGCATCATCATCAGTGAAAGGAAAAATTTAAAACAGTTCATCAGTGGCTGAAGCCACGCAATTGCTTTCAAGTTGGCCACGCAAGATTGTATTAGCCACACCCACTGAAAAAAGCATTTCTAAATTGTATGTGCATCAACCATTTGAAAGTTGATGCTGCCAAATTACTTTCATCTTAAAAACATAGGTCTAGATAGATGCATGTAGCTCATGTGCCTGGTAAGAGAGAAGTACAAAGAAAAAAAATAAAATGACAAATAGAAGAAGGCAAAAAATTACCTAACAATACTGGCGACGACCTTTTTAAGCTGGAAATGGATGCAAGAAGGTTTGAATGGTGGCAAGAGAAAGCGCCAAAAACCAACCTCAAGCTTTGTCTCACCCTTGCAAACTTCATTTGGGAGGGAAGCTTGTACCATAGCGAGAGTGGGCCCAGAAATCCTGACTGCCGGATTCAATCCTGAGCTGCCTTACCCAACTTCATTGGGCTGACTCAATTTTTCTGTGGCAATTCCTCTTTCTGGTCTGACACCCAGTAAATGGCAAGCACACATGCCTAAGTACCAATGCACTAATGGCATTGGAGTGACGGCCAAGCATAATGCACTGGGTAGGTAACCACAATCATTGGCACGATCATTTTATCACGATTGCTTCATCATTGTTTCATCGCGATCATTTCATCACCTATTTCGTTTTCTGTCATCTTTACGAGCATTCGTTTTTATCCACTATTTTTGTGGATTTCATTTGATATTGTGAATGGGTGTGTGGGTGTGCAGGTTGATGATGCTTGCTTGGGGGTGCTCTTGAGTGGTTGCATCTCTGTGATTGTTGTCTGTCTGCTATTGAATGCTATATGACTAGGTCCCGTCCACATTCCGATAATATTTTTTCGGAACTCCTGTCCCCTCCTTCTTTACCCTTTCTTCCTTGCGGATAATTGGTCGTGTATCCTTACCTTACCTCCATTTTCCCAGGTAGGTATGTGATGAACTTTGCTGTTTTCTGAGAACTTTGCCGTTCTGAACCTTGCTGAGAAATTGATGATTGCCGTGATGGCATGAGCGCCTGTTCTGCTATGACGTATTTGGTGGAGTGCAGAATAAAAAAAAATCGCCCAAGATAGGCCTAAGTGTAGGGCCCTGAGCACATGGCAGAAAATCCTGCATGAACTGCAAATGTTGAAAAAAAGGTTAATCAAAATCCTGCCAGGTGCAAGCAAAAATCCAGCTGTGGAATGGGAGTGAGAATTCTGGCATTTGAGTACTTGGACAGCTTATGGGTTGTCGATGTATATAGGTATCACAGGCAGAGCGAAGGATCTGGTGTATTTTCAGTTCAGATGAAAATTCGGGAGAAAATGGCAATTATTTTTCTTGGTTTTTTTCCACAGCCCACATCGTACAACAATGCGACCAGTTTTGAAAAGAAAGCCTTCATTACAAATGTTTGTAAGCAGTGGTTGGCATTGTTTATGGATCAGCACTAGAGTATAGCGACTTTATACTTCTTCGTCATCGCAACTCTGCTTTCCTGCCAATTGGCTGCAAATAAATTTGTGTTTTGCATGTGGATACGTTACGAGTACATCAGTCTAGCCTATTCTAACCTAACCTCACTTAACCTAACCTCAAGCAAAATATTGATATTTGCAGCCATGGCACGCACTCGCGACTCCGGCCAAAAAGCATTGGGAGTATATAGTCGCTATCCGCTTGTTGTCTCAGCAGGCGATACGACCATGTCAAGAGGTTAAAAAACAAAGTCACAGCTTTATAATTTGTGACTTTGTTTTTTAACCTCCTGACGTGGTCATATCGCCTGCTGATCCAAAGCCATTATTTTAGATAAAATCTAAAAATGAAATTTGAGCTGTCATTTCTTTTTATCCCTTTCTGCGATCGTCATCATTTCCGACAAATTATTCAGGTTTTATTCCTCCTACACATCTCTGAGTTGTTAAATAACTTCAAAATTGAATTCCTTGTTGAATTGCACCCCCGAGTCATGTGTCACACAATGTGACATTTATGAACACGTATAATACGTACGTATAAAACACTTTTATACGTACGTATAATACGACGTATTATACGTAGAAAACTCACGTATAATACTTAAGTATTATACTTACCCATCCCTGCTCCCGCCTATCTTTTGCTGCTGTATAGACCTCCCAGCGAGTCCATAAACTGCTTCACTGCAATTTATTTAGAGTTCCTTGCAGCAATCACTCCATGCCTGCAGTCACATCCACTTGGTTGTAGCTCGCCGATTTTTATCATGGGTGACTTCAACCTCAATGTCCTCCCATGTCCAGCAGACTGTGTTTATCCAGAGGGATTGCAACGCCTATGTGACAGGTTTTCTCTGAGTCAGGCTGTGAACATTGTCACTCGACCCACTGACATGCTTGAGCCGAATGTTGGACAGCTATTGATCTTATTTTTCACTGTCCACAGTCAACAGCAATTTCAATTAAATCCTTTATAGGCATGAGTGACCACTTTATGATAAGTGCCTGTTTCCAGGTTGATTGTTGTGCACCTCCCCCTCTCCCTTCCCACCAAAGTGACCTCGGCCGCACATATCTTTTTGACAAATACGACAGGGATGCTGTCGATAGATTACTTGACTTTGCTCTGCTTGACTTCTGTAATCTTGACCCCATAGTTGACCAGCTCTGGACTGAATTCAAGACATTTTGCACTTTGACCATTGATCACTTTATTCCTAGGCGGGATCCAATTAAAATTAGAAATCTGTCCTTCCCACCTTGGTTTAATACCAGTCTTCGCCAAAAATATACTTCAAAATTTCACCTTTTCTCTTCTTGCTCATCAAACCAAAATCTGTTCCCTGTTTATGCTGCAGCTTAAAGGATTACCAAAACAATCTGAATTTCATTGAGGCACGTTTTGTTCAGAAGCTTGCAATCAATGATGTCATCACATCAAAGCAGTTTTGGAAGTTCCACAATAGCAAAACTTCCAGTCAAGGTCCCTCTGGTGCCAATGCTGGGTCGAGTAGCTGTTTTGCTTTGGCTCTGAAGAGCTATCTCAACCCAAAGATTCCTGCTGCCTCCACTGTCACCCACAACCGAGTTCAAGCTTTTCTCCGTGATGCTGATTTGATTTCCCTGGAAGCGGTGGTTAAAGCGATCAAAACATCAAAGAACTCCACTTTCAAAGTCATTGATTCCATACCTATGGCATTCCTTAAAAACCACTGCGACAAACTAAAAACTTTCCTTTTTGTGCTCTTCTCAGTATCCTTGGCCCAAAATGTAATCCCAACTGATTGGAAAATGAGTATCGTGATACCACTAGCTAAAGGTGGCCAGCCTCTTTCCACAACCTCCTTCCGACCAATAAGTCTTATCAGCTCTTCAGCTAAACTTATGGAAAAGATGGTAGCCGGCTATTTATATAGGTTGCTCGAGGGTCAAAAATTCTTCTCATCATCAGCACGGTTTCCGCAGCAAGTTCTCTTGCGAATCCCAACTGACCAGTTTTGTGCATGACGTCGCCACTGCTCTCGGAGAGTCCAGTCAGTCTGATGCAATTTTCATTGACCTGGTTAAGGCATTTGACAAAGTCTCAATTCCTATTCTTCTCTCAAAGCTATCTAGGCTGAGAATTCCTGAAAATCTTTTCCTGTGGCTCTCAAATTTTATCTCTGACAGGCAGTTCCAGGTTCTCGTTTGCAATGATCTGTCAGAGGCCCACCCACTCACTAGTGGCATTCCTCAAGGCTCAGTGTGTGGCCCTCTCCTCTTTCTCATTTATATTAATGATATTGCAGATAATATCATCTCCAACATCAGGTTGTTTGCAGATGATATAGTCCTCTACAGAGTTATCAGGTTTCCAGATGATTCCAAAGCCCTTCAGGATGACCTAGATTCCATAGTCAAATGGTGTGATGAGAATCAAATGAGTATCAATATCGCAAAGACAT
>JASGXE010013417.1:0-12781 GCA_030068105.1 Sinentomon sp. SZTP_YWyxl
TCAAAATCCGTAAACGGTTCCAGAGAAATTTAACATTCCGTGGGTGACAACCCGCGACCGCCGTATAGTCGCAATGCATTTTACTTGTCGCAGTAGGCCACCGAGCGACATTCGCGCCTCTTGCGGACAAATAAAAACTGGCGACACCCAAAGCGACGAATTACGCCACTTATTGAGTATTAAAATCACGTTGGTGGGGCTGTGCCTCACGCTGCATTCGGTTCATCAAGACGAATGCCATTGTCTTTTGTGTGTTGCAGCGCCAACAGGGGCATCCCATTCAGAAGCAAGAGTGCCTCGAAGCACGATCAACTTTATAAAAGATCTCAGCACTGTGACGTCAGGACTCCGCGCACCTCCGAGCGGAGGCCGATCGATCGAGATTGCTCTGTTGCAGCGTTGCGGCGAACCGCGGTGCGGTGCCCACAGAAAGTCAAATTTCTCCTGAACAAAGCGATGGTTTTTGATGCGGATCACTATGGTGCAAAGCTGAAAAATGAGCGCTTCCAAACATGTATAATGATCCCAAACCTTTCGTCGGGTAAAACTCTAAACCATTTGAGTAACAAAAGTGCTCAAATTCCGGTGTTATAAAATTCCGGGTTTCTGCCAGGCATTTTCAAAGATTGTGCAATTTTTTCCGTTACAACATGGTTACAACCAGCGGAAGAGTTGTAGAGGAAGCCTTCTAGTTTCCAAAAATACCAAAATCGTTGAATTTGAACACCATTTGGCAATTTTAGGGCCTGGGAATCGCGGCCTCTTCCCCGCTCAAAAACGAAACGATGCATCGTTTCGTTTTTGAGCGGGGAAGAGGCCGCGATTCCCAGGCCCTAAAATTGCCAAATGGTGTTCAAATTCAACGATTTTGGTATTTTTGGAAACTAGAAGGCTTCCTCTACAACTCTTCCGCTGGTTGTAACCATGTTGTAACGGAAAAAATTGCACAATCTTTGAAAATGCCTGGCAGAAACCCGGAATTTTATAACACCGGAATTTGAGCACTTTTGTTACTCAAATGGTTTAGAGTTTTACCCGACGAAAGGTTGGGATCATTATACATGTGTGGAAGCGCTCATTTTTCAGCTTTGCACCACAGCAAGCCGCATCAAAAACCGTCGCTTTATTCAGGAGAAATTTAACTTTCTGTGGGCATCGCACCGCGGTCCGCCGCAACACTGCAACAGAGCAATCCCGATCGATCGGCCTCCGCTCGGAGGTGCGCGGAGTCCTGACGTCACAGTGCTGAGATCTTTTTATTAAGTTGATCGTGCTCGAAGTCGGAACTTGAAACATATTTGCGCAATTCCGAAGCTGACTGCTGGCAATTGTTGGTCATTTTTTGTGGGAAATGAATTGCCCAAATGTCAAATGAATAATTGTTCCTTTGTCAAGTAAAAATGATTTCGGAAACAGAGTTGAAGGCATTCAGTGAATGCGTTGAATGCATGGACGAGACGCCACTGCTTTAACCTAACCTAACCTAACGACCAAACCGAACCTAACTTAACTTAACCTATCCAAAGCGCCTGCATTAACCTATCTCAACCGACTACCCACCCTCCAGAGAAATAAGGCACACCCTGTGCCGTATGCTGGTGCCAAAGGGGGGACACTATTGCACGGCTAAGGGTACTGCTGTTTTCTTAAAAATTGTTCCCTGTTGCCGTGCAATTGTGTCCCCCCCCCCGTATAAATGACTTAACCCCAACGCGCTGTGCGTGAAGGCATCCAGAAGGCCAGACGGAGACGGAGGCACACGATTGCATACTGGCGGGCGAAAAAGATTACCCATACATGTGAAAATTTCCATTCTTGAGATTTTAGCAAAAACTCCATGCTGTAGAAATAAAAGATCCTCTTTCATCACTGATGTCAAAATCTGACACCTCTAGAAAGCTCCGTTGCAATTTGGCGCTTTAATTTCTACCAAATGCATAAGAGTAAAAAGAAAGAAAAAAAAGTTTCGGAGGCAACAATCAAATGAAAACACATGTATGAGTAATCTTTTTCCGCCGCCACTATACTCTCAAAAATAATGCACGTTCCTCTGCTGGGCGTTCTTGCACAGTGTGATGCTGCACACGGGACCATCTTGACGTCCCGTCCTTCGGACGAGGTGCTTTGGCCACTGGGCCCCCTTCCAGCGGTGCAAGCTGGGGTACAAGAACGGCCTCCCATCCAAGTGCAATCTAACGTTGCACACAACTTCGGTGTTCTGATGAGAACCGGTGCAAGCGACGCGATAATTGAACCCCTCAGGAATTTTGCCCTCAAAAAGTTTGTCCGACCCTCGTGGCGCAGTGGTTAGCGCGTTGGACTCGTAATCTGAAGATTGCGGGTTCGAATCCCATCTGGGACACGAGATTTGCCGTGGCACTTGTGTGTGCATCCTCCCTCGGCGAGGCACGGTAAATGAAATTTGCCATGGCACTTGTGTGTGCATCCTCCTTCGGCGAGGCATGGTGAATTCGGTCGGAAAGACAGACTTAAGTGGCCAGTCTGTTAGTCCTTCGGATGGGACTTTAAGAAGGAGGTCCCGTGTGTAGCATCACACTGCGCACGTTAAAGAACACCTAGCTCCAGGTCCAAGACAGAGGCCTGGCAGGTTACATGAACACAGAAGCCACTTGGTATCACCCGCCGATACTCGACGTCGGTTCCTGCGGGTTGGCTGTGCCATAATAACGGCAGTATCGGCAGTTGTGACTGAGGTCTTGGGACCTGGAACGGTGGGTGCTGTTGCGATTGCCCTCGGGCTCGGGAGTATGCCGGTACCTCGCCGGGACCCTTGATTGGGTGCCTGGAGCGGTGGGTGCTGGAGCAGCTACTCTCAGGTGACATTTGCCAGTACCTCGCCGGGGCCATGGCTGACGACACAACAAAACATAAACGGTCGGACCACCAGCCTGAGGCTATCTGTCCATAAGACCCAAAGAAGAAGAAGAAGAAGAAGTAAGTTTCCAGTCAGAATTATTTTCCACTGCAAACATTTTGCAGTGACCAGCAACTGTTGAATGGGGCAGGGCATTGTTCCCCTTGAGAGCCCAAGTGTGCGCAAAAAGATTCTGCCGAGCCACCGGCCGAATGAATGTCAGCGCATAATGGCAAAGGATGATGATTCTTCTTCTTCTTCTTCTTCTTCTTTGGGTCTTATGGACAGATAGCCTTAGGCTGGTGGTCCGACCGTTTTATGTTTTGTTGTGTCGTCAGCCATGGTCCCGGCGAGGTACTGGCAAATGTCACCTGAGAGTAGCTGCTCCAGCACCCACCGCTCCAGGCACCCAATCAAGGGTCCCGGCGAGGTACCGGCATACTCCCGAGGGCAATTGCAACAGCACCCACCGCTCCAGGTCCCAAGACCTCAGTCACAACTGCCGATACTGCCGGTATTATGGCACAGCCAACCCGCAGGAACCGACGTCGAGTATCGGCGGGTGATACCAAGTGGCTTCTGTGTTCATGTAACCTGCCAGGCCTCTGTCTTGGACCTGGAGCTAGGTGTTCTTTAACGTGCGCAGTGTGATGCTACACACGGGACCTCCTTCTTAAAGTCCCATCCGAAGGACTAACAGACTGGCCACTTAAGTCTGTCTTTCCGACCGAATTCACCATGCCTCGCCGAAGGAGGATGCACACACAAGTGCCATGGCAAATTTCATTTACCGTGCCTCGCCGAGGGAGGATGCACACACAAGTGCCACGGCAAATCTCGTGTCCCAGCTGGGATTCGAACCCGCAATCTTCAGATTACGAGTCCGACGCGCTAACCACTGCGCCACGAGGGTCGGAAAATCCTCCTTTTTCAAATATTTTGGCGCAAAAAGTGTGCCGAACGAAATCATAAATAGCGGTCTGTCACTCGATCTTGATCCATCTCTGAATATACTGACAGACGAGTGGAGCACATACTTCTAGACGAGTGGAGCACATACTTCTGGAAATTTTGCAAAGCATGGATTATTTTGCACAGAATCAAATCTGTCAACAAAAAGAAAAGCATTGCTAAGGATTTCACGAAAGCGTTGGAAAGCGTTCAAGAGTGTTTCATTTCAACAATATGGGCACACAGGTTCCCTCAACAGTTTAACGGTATCAACAAAACCTTGGGCGGCAGGTATGTTGAACATGACACTCTCTTGAAATTGAGAAACACCCCCCATTTTGTCATTTTTTCACCCAGGGAGTTGTCAAACTCGTTCAAAATCGGGCATTTGTAAATGTTGAATATTTTTTTGCTCATTTTCCCATGATTTTTCGTGGCTCTCCGCTTTCTGATTTTTCACGAATTTCATCAACTCTGGCACGTTTTTGGAACACTCTGTTGGAGATGGCTCATCCTCTACCACCATGGTCATGGCATGTTGAGACAAGAAAATCCAGGAATTTGGCAGGTTCGTTTCTTCAATGGATGAAGGTTACGACCATAAAAATAAAAATACCAGTGAAAAGGGGAGGAAAAACAAGAACAAAAAATGAACCAATCTTTCCGGTGATGCATAGAAGAAAAGGCAGCCAACCGTGAAGAAAGAAATAATGGCTCTGATGACGAAGAGGGTGTCCAAGGGGAACTCTCGGCTCGGCTGGGCCCAGAATTGGCCAGACAGAGCCACCCATGAATAAATTCATTGATGAGAGCACAGCAAACAGCACCACAGAGGCTGGTCTCAATCCGCATGGTTTGGCCGCCAACCATCCCAATTCCAGCAACACCAATCCCAACTCACAGCCCAGGCAAACATGTATCACGACCATATTTTGTTATCACTACTTGTCAGCGATTGGAATTCTGCTGCCAATTATCTACAGAGTGTGCCCATTTAATGCACCAATTTTTGGAGACCGGAAATGAATGGGGCTGCCTTTGTCGGTAATTTATTGTCCAGCAGGCTGCTTCACATGAAGGTTAATGATGGGGGACAGGACCAAAGAACTTTATCCATCCGTTTTGGCACACCTTGTAATTTGGCGCACAGACACTGCAGCAGAGAACCAGAAGTGGCAGACGGGAGGGTTGAAAACTAAATTGCCCAGTGTGGTGGTGTGATGGGATGGCAAACTGCGGCTGTCGGCGGCTTCTTCTGTTCCATTCTGCTCCCTTTGTCCAGAAAAGCCACATTGGCGCCAACTAGGGATGAAATTATTGAACTATGGAAGCACACATTGTGAAGACCTGCTGCTACCTGCAGCAAGAGAAGGATCTGCACCGGATGAAGGGGGATTATGAATGGTTCGCATGTCTCCTTCGTTTGCATTCCACACATTCCACTGCTCCCATTTGCTTGATTGAGGCAGGCAAATTGGGGTGTTTTTTTCTTTCTTTCAAAAATTATTGCTGGTCCTTTGAACATTTTCCGAAAAATGCGATCAGAAACTGGGGATAAATTCTCCGAATTTATCCATTTCCGGACCTCTCAATTTTCTGTTCAGGCATTGCAAGTGTTGGTTGACCAAGACGGTTTATTTTTCCAAGAATGCAAGTGATGAGTCATGTCCATTGAGATGTATAGATAAGTGTGTAGAGATCACTGTTCATGTCATGTGTGCCCAATGCCAATGATGCCCCTCTTGATATGCCCAACAGAAGAACCTACCACCGATAAAGAATCGTTGCATGTTCCAAAGATTTGGCCAAGTTCGCGGACATGATTTTCGGTGTCTTTCCTTCATTTCAGCCTGCTGTTTGTGATTCGCCACATTTGGCCATGTCTGGAACTGATTTCAAGAACCTGCCTGTCTCGGCGGGCGGCAAGAATCCAAACAACACGTTTTGCCTCCCTAAAATTCAAACTTCTCGCATTTCACCCCCAACAATCAACATCGCACTCAAAACACGACCCGCTCTCTCGAAAGTGCCCAGAAAAAGGTAAGAGCCAAATTTCGAGAATTCCCTGCAAAATGATGACAATTGCAAGGCCCATGAAACAGAAATATAATTTTTCAGAAGAATGTCATGAAGAATGACATGTGTCATTCTTTCTTCTTTCATTTGCAATCTTGAGCTGACATCGATACGGCCTGTTGCTCCGTTTAAACCTTGTTGCACAACTTGCGCTCGCAAGGAGAACAATGCCCCACAATCGAAACCCAACTCCGCTCTGCAGTCAACGGAAATGCTCTGCATACATTCATTTCAACATGCCTCTTTTTTTATTGACTTTTTCAGATGTTGCTTTCATCAGTTGGTCCGGCCAGTCTTCCATCATCTGTCTCACAAGTCCATATTTCCGGCTGTTCCGATGTGACATTCGAGTTTGGATCGTTTCGCAACAAAACCGCCCTCAGAGGTGTTCACGTTTCATCTGCAAGGAGGCTGACACTGTCGTCGGGTTCGATGCACGACCTCGGTTCGCCCCACGCCTTGCTGTTGAACTTCTCTCAAATCGAAGAGCTCGAGATTGAGAGCAACGCAATCGAGAATATCAACGAAGCTATACAGGTGCGTTTTTCTGCAGTTGTTTTTCTGAAATTTTCGCTGACAATATTTCTTTTTTATTCTGGAAATGCAGCAGAAGTTCTCGGTCCAGGAGTGATTTGTGCGTTGAGGTAGGTTGAGTAGATATAGGATACCACCACGAGAGTTGCAGAAAGGGATGACTCCCAAAATATGTCACATTGTCCACTCCAAACGCATGGAACAGGCACCTCACTGCATGTGGACATGGACGAACAATCATTCGTCTAAGCTTTTTCCGTTTCGAATTGATTCAACAAATTTGACCTCAACGGCCAAACCTGAACTTGAACGCGCACAAACCTGGGTATATCTGCTGGATCAAAACTCTTCTGTTCATTTGTTTTTTCTGCCACACCCATGTCCCTTCATGTGCCTTTTCCTCCATTGCAAGCCATATTTCTGTTAAAAGACCCCCTTGGCTCATCATTTAATTAATTTGGCTACCCAGCAAGAATTCATGCAGTTACCATGTGTCCAGATGTTCAATGTGTGACATTTTTGACTTCCCTGGGGGGTCATTGCACTCCCGAAATGTCAAGCTGCAATCCAGACAAAGAAACAAGACAAGACAAGAAAATAAAAATTTTCACTTGTACGTGTTCTTTATCTCCACGTGAATCCGAAGGGCGCAGATCTTTTTTATCTGGACATTGGGAACACAACGCCAGTTCATTTCTCTGTTAAAACCCGTGGCATTTTGGGAATAATATGTGGATGGGGTGCTCACCAGTTGATAAAAACATGAGATGCTTCGGCTGCTGCGTGATTGGTTGATGCTCTCAACTTACATCACAGAAAAAATGTTCAGAAATTTCAGGGGAAAAGTTTTGGGCGTGTTCCTTGTGTCTACACGCATTCCAAATGAACCAGTGAGATCACAAAAGATCTCGCTTTCAACAAGTGGCCGTAAAGCTAGCGATTGTTCGGGTCCATCCAAAAATAAGGGTCTATTTTGGAAATCGATATTCGTATTTTGAAGTTATCTCCACAACTTGTTCTCCGAGGAAAAACGAATCCTCCCGAACATCTTTTCTCGATTCAAAACTGCAGACAGAGAAGCACAAAGTTTTGCCGTCCAATTTCCGAAGTGATGTGCACCGTGTGATGATTCAAGGGTGGATTTTCGGTGTGCCTTATTTGAGCTAAAACAATAACCCCCGAGGTTCCTATAAGATTCGCGTAGATCAAGTACTCGTACTTCTAATCAAAGCTTCGAGGGAAAATCATGAGCGGAGGCAAACTTAACCTGTAAAGTTATTATCCAGCTAAATTGCACCATCTCCCCACTGATTTTTTTGTTCCCGGTTTTTCTGGCGACAGAGTGAATGTCATGAAGCCCTTTGTGTTGGTATATCTTCCGGTCAACATCCAGGTTCCAGTTTGAACTTTTTCTGACTCTCCTTTTCAACGTCTTATCCCCAGTTTCTGTGTCCGTTCATGTGAAATGTTTTTTTAAACCCCGTAGTTTCGCGATTTTTCGCAAAGGCTTTGAAGGGCTCTGCGTCAGTCAGACACCTCTGAGCTGCTTTCAGCGTAATAACTTTTTGTATCGTTTCCTCTACTTTTCGTTTCAGGTGCAGATATCAGAATGTCGTCAACTTAAATTGGGCCAGTTCCCTTTCGGTTGGATTGGAACAGTGCGGATAAGTGACGTTGACCTCCTCCAAATGAGGGACAATTCTTTTCGATCCGAGGCCAGCCACGGTCTCGCAATCACTGACCCCGTCACCAGCATTTCAATAGAGCGCACCACGATTCAAACACTGCCAAGCGTGTCCTTTCCGTCGGCTCTAAACCTTCTGCAGTTCGAAGATGTGGTCATTGGGACCATCCGAAGCAAAGCCCTTTCCATGCCTCTCATTCGGTCCTTACAGTTTCGAAGGACAAACATAAGGACAATCTCGAACGGAGCTTTCAGCGAGACCATGTTAATTCAGTCGTTTCTTTTCGACAGCGTTTTCGTCGACGTTCTACAACCAGGGTCAATCCTGTCAGCCGTGACAGATTTTCGGATCAGGTCATCCAGCGTGAGTGACATGCAGGAGGAAGCTATCAACATAACCGCTGCACTGGTGGAGGTGTCCTCAAGCACATTTAACAAAGTGGCCCAGTACGGCTTCCGAATGCGCAGCTGGGACCGAGTGTCCTTCGAGAACAACGTCTTCAAAGAACTGGACACGGATGCCATGAGTGGCATTGATGGCCCGACCACCGTCTCCGATGCCGGCATTGTCAGCTTCAACTTTGCCAGGAACAAGATCGAAATTGCCAGGAAGCGTTCTCTGGCCTTCAACATCCCTCCAACGATTTTCACTCAAATCGAGGAGAATGTGTTCAGTCCAGAGTGTAATTGCTACTACCAGGACTATCTGGCAGGCTTGGTCATTTCGAAAGACACAGGAATAGGTGCGGCCTTCGAAGAAACACGTGCCGCAGAGCCACTCTGGGAGCTGTTCCGTGAGAGGAGCCTTTGCCCGGTTGAGGCAGGATTGGCCGAATGCCTTTCGATCGATGTCCGTCGGTATTTTGTCCGAAATTTTTCTGACACCATGTGTCCAAGTGCCAACGATTGCCTTGTACTTTTGGCAAAAAATCAAGAAGAGCTGGACTACAGGGTGACAACAACAACGATACGGCAGCAGCAAGCAGAGATGGGTTTCGACAACCAGAATGTTGGCAATTTTAACAGTGGCAGTGGGAGCGGGTTCCTGAACATCAGCGATTTCAGATCGGAGAAGGGCATCATCCTGATTGCGGTCGTGCTGTCATCGACCATGCTCCTGATTATGTTACTGTTCCTAGCCGTCTGTTGGGTCAGAAAGCGCAGGGCCTGCTTGCAACCGATGTCGTTGACCCTTTCGTCCAGTGAGGCTTTCAGGTCTCCGCTGCTCTCTCCAGGTGCCATAAGCACTGCCGAGTCTCTCTCCAGGCTCAGTGCCATGCATGATTATGCTGAGATCCATCCTGGCCAGAAAATACCACTCTACGGTGGACTAGCTGTGCCCATGACTCCGTCCACGCTTCGAAGGGTTTTATCGGACAAGTCAACACAGACCCTTCCTGATGAGGTCACAGCAGAAGTGCTGCAGAACTTGCGAGAGAAGCTCACTAGTACAGAAAACCTCAACGAAGCCCGGGAGGTCATGGACCACCTGTATAGCGTGTTGAATTCAACCTCAGCAGGGAAACCTCTGGTACCTCCTCCACCAATGGCCACTGCAGGAACGCAATGTCCCCGACCTGACGGTGACGTCGCTTCTCCGTACCACGTGTCAAACGTTCTTTCATCGCACCATTTTTCAAACATTCCACAAGACGGCAATCTGGGATTTGGTGATTTGGGCTCCCAGAACTCCACCTTTGATGTTGAAGGTGACGGTCACCAGAGGGCACCACCAGTTTCTCACGAGAATCTTGGTTTTGAAAACGGGATAAGTCACCCGGAAGATGTCCTCAGACAATATGCTCAAGTTCACAAGCCCAGAATTCCGCAGACATCGCTTTGCGAATACACTGATCCAAGAGACAGCAGAAAACACGTGTATTCTGAAATTGCGCCAAACCACCCCCATGCGGTGGCGCCACCACGAGTACCGCCACCTGACAGAGACAGTGAAGCAGTACCTGGGGGACAACCAAGTGAGGACATGTCGCTGGACAGCTGTGGACAGCCAGTTACGGTAGTCTGTGAATACAGTGAACCAACGGACTCTGAAGTGCATCTGTACACCGAAGTGCCTGTTCTGCAAAGGCAGCGACAACGTAGCGGCCGCGAGAACATTCCCTTGCCCGATCCCCCAAGGAATTCCAGGCTCCTGAGGCCTCCTCGAAGTCCCAAGGCTGACAGGCAGCACTCCAGTGCTGGGTGGAGGCCACAGTCGGCTGTAGTCGAGGAGGAAAATCACTACGAACGAATTCCAGCTGCCACCAGACGAAGAAGTGTTCATGACAAGCAGGATGCCAGACTGACAGGAAACAACGGCACCAACAACAGGCACAGTTTGTACCTCCAGACAGGTCACAATACGAACAGTTAAGGATCAAAACAGGGTTGGCATTTGATGTGACATTTCTAACGATTTTCGTTTTTTCCTGATAGCGAATGGAACGACAATTGGTCATCCGGGGATCCTCCTGACCTTGGGCTGCCAACTGCACCCTAAACATTTTTTCGCTTTCGTTTCTAACCGTTTACTTTTGCAACGAAGCTCAGTGCCTTTTAACATTTCCACGTGACTTTTTTTTTAGCTGCCATTGTTTTCATTTTTTATATTTTTTGTGTGAAAAAAGTTCACATGTCTTGTGTCAATTGACTTTCGAACTCTCTCTTGCTCCTTGTTGCATTGCCTACTATTTCGGCCATTTCTCAAAAAAATTCCGTCAAGAGTCCCGTTACCATTGAAGGTCGGGAATGCTTTTTCGTTTCCAGCACAAAGGCTTTGGCTTCGAATCTTTTGGATTGGCTTGGCTGCGACTTTTTTCCTTGTTCCAATTGCAGGGCAATTCAGCCGCAGAGGGCCTCTGCTTGTTGCCTCAAACGCATTTTCAATTCTTCAAATGGTGAGGGAGAGCAGCAGCCTGCTTGGCCAATTTCGAAAAAATCAATTCTTTTTGATGGTGCTGATGTTATTCAACAAAATTGTCTGTGCTTTTGCGATGAAGACTTTGCCAGTAGAACAAGTGGTTACAGGAAATGCGGACGGGTAGGGTTTTCCAGCCTACAGATAGAAATTGACACCGCCTGCTTTCTGAAACTCCTCACATTATGGGGTGTGTGAATTATTTTATTGGCGTCTCTCCAAACTCCTTTAGTTTGAGTCAAAGCGAATGAGCGCGTAAAGCAAAAAGGAGCACATCAATTTGAACACAAGCTTGTTTTCATGAACCGGGAAGTGAAATGAAATCAGCCAAATGCTGCGTTTCTGCCAACCATTTTCATTCAGTTTTGAGTTTTCAACAGATTTCTTCGTTCCCACAAAACCTATTCACCCGACTCTCATGTTTTGGCCGTGCGGTTTTGGCTGTCACCATGGAAACGTCAGAAGTTTCTTTCACCTGGGCGGACACTGGCCAGCAGGTAACCAACAGGTTGGTCCAAAAAGGGTTGCAGCCACTGTTTCAGCCGACGATTGCCAAAGAAGAGCGCTTGGTTTTTCTCTTGGCAATTCCCTGTGAGATGGAAACCATGGAAAGCGGATGCGCTGCTCGGTCAAGGCATGTGTTGGTGGTGATTTCGGCTCCTGTCGGAAGCAAAAATGGACGGAAATATCTGCGCGAGTTGGACCATTTTGCACCCTGTACAGAGGGGGATCCGGGGGGTCTAGCGGCAGAGGGGCATGACATGTTTGCATTTTGCCAGCTGTTTTCATTGTAAACCAAGCATTTCATTACTTTCTGCATGCGAACACCAATAATTGCAGGCACTGCGCATTTTTGTGATTGTGCTGTTTCAGTCCTGCATTTCCATCCATTGCATGAATGCGCTGCCGGTTGGCCATTGAAGTGTTTTCGTTCCTCACTGAAATGCATTCAAACAACTTGTCCTGGTCCTCGTCCCACTCACTTCACATCGAGCTTGTCTTCATGTGTCTGCTGTTTGGTGGTCTATCTCTATCATCTGTGGCTGCCTGCAAATTGCAAATATCTGCCACTGCCACTCACGGAAGGAAAACGTGCGGTTTTGCATGTTTTCCGACGATGTTGATGTTATCAACCGGCGAATAATGAATAGGCGGCCGCAGATGGGCAGGGCGGCCGCAAAGATAAATTTTTTGCATTAAACTTAATCTGCGCAAACACACACACAACCGCAAAAACAGAAAGAGCAATGAGATAATTGCATTTTTCCCGAGAATTAAGCATCAACATCAAACCAGAAATTTATCTTTTTATTGCGAAATACGAAATACAAGCGTGCTTGATGCTGAAGAATGCAATGATTTTTGTTTGCATGCAAATTGGCACAGGCTCTCTTGCTCTGCTGCCTCATGGGTCTGGCTTGCTTCAGCCGATTTGCGAACTGGTTTTGCTGTGCTTTGATCATCCAAGCGCAAAACACGATTTGGCTTCAAAATTTCAGGGGAGGACACCAGGCTTGTCTGGACATGCAGGAAGGGGCACACCCTATCAGTACAGAGCAGTTACATCGCTAGCCACATCAAGCTAAATGTGGCGAATTTAGGCCTGGTGTGGCGTATTTTGGCTTGATGTGGTTTATTTTCGCCTGATGTGGCTTGATGTGGAATAATTTCAGCTTGATGCGGTTTTGGCAGCCTGAAGTGGCTTGGTTGGGCTTAATGTGGATGTGACTCCTCTGCGTTTTAT
>JASGXE010013418.1:0-12618 GCA_030068105.1 Sinentomon sp. SZTP_YWyxl
GCAATTTTGCATGAGTTGGCGCTTTGTCCATAATTTTGAAAGAAATGATGTTTTTTTTATTGTTTCTGGAAGTTATTTTTCATTGTTTTTTATTTCGTCTTAACGTTTTTGATTGACGAGTGCCTAAAAATCGCTTGGGTCCAAAATACCAATTTGGCGCAGTTTGCCGCACAGATCCGTGTGTTTTATCGATCGCACGTCATAACGTTTTGCGAAGCCCTGTACATGCGCCAAATAATTGGTTCGCAAGTCCTCACTGCAAGGGCGCACCTATTTCTCGCAAAGGAAGGAACGTCGCCCTTTTTGACAAAGTCGCCTGTTTGGCTGTCACCTAAGGCGCTCACAGATGCAACACATGCGACACTCGCCCTGAATGTTCTGACGAGGACGCCCGACATGTTCCTTCAGGTCTGCTTCGGGTCATGGCGCGATGACAGCCAACCTTCCACAATGGTCCACTTCGCACTTTGCCAAAGCACCGACTTCACTTCGCAACGCTGGAAATGTTCAATCGCAAAAATTCAAGCACCGCAAAAATCACAAACCAGAAAAACTCGCAAACGCCAAAGGAACTAGGAGAGAACAGCCGCAAGGAACGCGCAACAACTGAAGTCGCGAATCTTGGGTCGGAGCTCAGAACGAAAATCAGGATCCTGGGAGGCGGAATGGCGGACCCCTACCCTACATCCACACAAACCGGTTCGCGGGGACGGGTTCTGTTCAGCAGCCACATGGGCGCCTTCAGAGCTGTTACATCCTTTTCGCAACACGTCTGAACTTGCATGGGATTAGTTCGAGATTTCCCCGTTTCGGGGGTGGTGGCAGCACCTGACGGTAGTGAGTTGGACGAGGCTAACTTTCCTGCGCTGTGATTGGTCAGTTCTTCACCGAGCCGAGCAGCCCTGCCGAGAGGCGCATGCCACCGCGGCGCGGGCGGGGTGGGGTGCCAAGCGCGGGAGGGGCAGCGCGGATGCGGCCGGGGATTTTCCCAGACAGCTGTTGCAACGGGAACATGTCGAGACATGTTTTTACCAGGATCTCGGTGTCCGACTTCGCAGCTGTATACGGACCGAGGACCTCTTGCACGATGATGACTCATCAACCCGGATGTCCAAGGTCATTCACCCGGATGTGACCCGGATGTGAACCCGGATGTTCAAGGTCATGACCCGGATGTGACCCGGATGTGACCCGGATGTGAACCCGGATGTGACCCGGATGTGAACCCGGATGTTCAAGGTCATGACCCGGATGTGACCCGGATGTGAACCCGGATGTGAACCCGGATGTTGAAGGTCACGACCCGGATGTGAACCCGGATGTTGAAGGTCACGGAGGCACCTCACGCACGTCCATGGGGATGTCACTAATCCCTTTTGATTGACAGGTGACGTCACTAATCCCTTTTGATTGACAGGTGACGTCACTAATCCCTTTCTAATCCCTTTCTAATCCCCTTTGATTGACAGGTGACGTCACTAATCCCTTTCTAATCCCTTTCTAATCCCCTTTGATTGACAGGTGACGTCACTAATCCCCTTTCTAATCCCTTTTGATTGACACTCGGCAGCGCATGTTACCTATTTTTAAGGTTGCTCGAATCACGACGGAAGCGAACAGTGGATGTTTTTGCCGCCGCAAATGATTAGAGATGAGCGCCTTGCGCAATTTCAGTTTTTAGATGATTTATCCCGAAGCCCATCCCAGTCAGAATGTGGGACGTTGCTGTTCTCAGCAAAATTCCATCCTTCTTCTGCCTGCGCCGAGTGCCGGCCCAGAAATGGCAAAAGGCAATTTCTCACAAAGATTTCGTCCTTTCGAAGAAATATTTCATTTGTGAAAAGCAGTTTCACTTTTCTTCCAGTCAAATCTTGTTTTTGAGAAGTGACCATTTTGATGTCAACTGAGAAAAAGTGGAACTATATACCGCGTAAAGCCAAAGCTATAACAACAGATGTTGTGCCGCGCATGTATTTCAAAAGAATTGTCATCTATTCATGAGGTCCAGCATTTTGAGGAGATTCGGTGCAAGCGTCATTGTGAAAGTTTTGTTATACGTATCGGGAATAGCCTGCAGGCTATTCCTGTTCCTTTGCAATCACACACCGATACTTTTTAATTAGCCAAATGAAACAGTAGCACAAAATCTTGAGACCTGTTATTTTTTTATCCCACCTTGATGAACTGCTTCTTCATCAGTTTGAAGGGCCCAACGGCCAACACTCCATATTCGCATGCCTACACGAGAATGTTTGCTTTGCTCAACATCGCTTACGGCAATCCAGCCGATTCGGAGACTGTTTCCTTGCTCACAAAAATAACGAAATACAAACCAGACAAGGAACAAAGTCTGAAATTTAACCCAAAATGTACGGCTTTTCAACGCAATGATAGTAAATTTGGTAAAACTTAAAACGAGCAGCTGCATTTTTTGGTGTAACTCCGGGACTATACTAAAAAGTGACTATAACAATTTGCCTTTCCCTTTTCTGAAGTAAAGCTAACCAAACCTGACCTAACATCCAAGCATCACTGTCTATAGCTTGTTGTCAACCTAAATCTCTGTATCCGTCTATACACGGCCCTCGCTTAAAATGTTCCCGAATCCACATATAGGTTCGTGTCTGCTCATTGTAAAGTTGAAATCCAAAAAAAAAAAAGGAGTGAAAGGAAAGAAGGGACTTGAAAGAAGAAGACCAGAAGGGTCCGTAAAAAGTGTCTGACCAAAGATCAGGTGGTTACCATAATTTGACCAAACAGATGACCACGAGGACCTGATTTAGCTGAGGAAAACCACACTACAAGTTTTCATCTCAATTTATTTGCTGCATGACACAGTGAAAGACCCATACAAACGACGAAAGGCACGTACACTGGATGAAAAATGTTGGAATGTGACACAGTTCACTTTCACTCGTGAAGTTCATGAGACGAAGAAGAAGACGACATGATCCCGCAGTTGGAAGTTTGCTGAACTGGATATTTATCCCCCCCTTTCCCCCCAAGTGCTATTCGTAATTGATTAATTGATAACTGAACTTAACTTCTGCTTGCGATTGTTGGTGACGACTTCTAACGGTTGTACTGAAGAGCCAATGATTTGGGTTGAAAATTGAAATCTCTATTACCCCCTTCCCATGGAGACGACTGGTATGATCTGTCCCATAATCTGCTCAAATTTGACAGTGTGACCTCTGAAGGAACGGCTATGATGTACACAGAAAAAATAACTGTGTCAAGTGACATGTAATATCAACTATTTTTGTCCCACCAGTGACACACTTTTCCAACTCAATTGACATGAAAGAGTTGGGAAAGTGTGTCAAAAATTTTGTCCCACCAGTGAGACACTTGGACAACTTTTTCGACACATTTCGATATCCTTTTGCAACTCGGCCAGAACAGTTTTCCCAACTCACTTGACATGAAATAATAACTGACATGGGTTCCTGTTTCAAATAATTGTCTCAGCGGTGGCAGACTTAAGAGACTTTCTTTTTTCAATATTTTTCGAATTCAATCTGTTGTTACCATCAGTTTAGGCTTAATATCCCAGAAATAAGCCCGAAAATTCACCAACGCCAGTCGCAAGTCCAAAGACTTGCGCACTTGTATCGGATGGCTGAAAAAAACAACGATGCCTGGGAAATTGCGTCTGAAACCCATCACATCAGGAATTTTCCTTCTTTCATTGGACTTGCAACATATGTCAGTGCACTTCCGTATTTTCATCGACATTGTTTTTGTGACAAAATTATTGTGAGCGGTCAAAAATGAATGGGTAAGACCAAGAATTCATTTGAAATTGCATGAAAGCTTCTCATTTTATTCCAGCAAAATTGTGGAAAAATTAAAAAACATGTGCTTCCATCTGGTGTAAAAAGTTACAAGAATATTTAGCCACGAATGCGTGTCAAATTAGATACGGCAACATGTCTGAATAATGAAAAATCACGACCCTCACAGGTACATAATTTGAAATGTTTGCATGTGTCAACCGACACGAACAGAATTTCGACGGCTGATCCGCGAATCATTCGACACATTTTAAGTTGCAGAGTGTCAAAATAACTTTGGGGCCAACTCAGATGACACAGTCTTTTTTTTCAGTGTAAGTGGGATGCTCAAAGAAATGATGATTGATCCAGCCTGCCCATTGTTGGCTGAAAGAATCATGTAAAATGAAAAGCCCTCAAAACTTAGCCCAAGATAATGATTTCAAATGAGCTTTTGCGCAAGGTCAACAAAGGCCATTAAGTGGATACATAGCCTTCGCCACAACACTAGCGCTATTTCAGAAATTATGGGTTATTTCGTTCAAATTTATTCTCAAGCGACAAAGTCTTTTCCAACAAGGAGAATCCCTAAAAACTTCCTCAGAAGAGCCAACTCTACTCGTGAATGTGAAAACCCTGATACCAAAAGTTTTAAATGTTTTAAAACCAGTGAAATTGAAAAGAAAAGCTTTCTCCAACAAATTGGCAAACTTGGCAGAATTCAATATCGAATTCAAAAGATAAAGCCTTTCCAAAAAATCTGAGAGGAAATTATTTTCAGTGACCTGATTTTCAGTCTTCCCCAAAGACATCGAGTTATGACCACCGGAAAAATTCTCATTTGAGAAGCGTTGTCTTCCATGCCATCTCAACCACAAAATTTTAGTGAATAGCTTTCAGGCCTTCATTAAATCAAAAACACTGTACCAAATCAAAAATCAAGCTTTGAAGCTTGGAACTCACCTCCATACGGAGCGTTGATGCACTTGAAAACGAAAAAACGAAATTCACATATCCAAACATTCACACCAATGAATAATGAAGTTGAAATGAGGCGAAATGAGGCGATCAGGCGGCGAACAGCAGCATTTGAACGAAAAAGGACCTATTCTACTGCGCTGATCAGTTTTATAACCTCGGTTCAATGAATATCGACCTATACCGTCCTCACCTGCCAAACGCTGACGCGTCGGCCTGATTTGATAACAAGATTGCCATATTAGGCAATCATTCCAGAAATTTCGTTCAGGAGTCTTCAAAGTGATTTGCTTCGGAGTAATATCTCACACGAAATGAATGAAATGAATCGTGAGGGATATTACACCACCCCACTCAAAAGAAAAAAAAGTGAAACTTTTTTTTTGAAACTCCTTTAAAGCTGACCACCCTGTACGAGAACAAATTGCAGCCATTCTCCGGACCACCGTCCTCACTTCCCTTTTCTCCACTTAGCATGCTAAGGGAAACTGAGAAAAACCGAAAGGAGTAAAATGAATCCAAAAGACAAACTACAATCAACTCGGATAAACAGGTTAGTGTGGCATAAAACGAGTAAATTCTCATATATTCAATCACTAAGCAATATGCTTAGGAAACTTGCGCGGACGGAGATTGTAACCATGCGTTGGTTCAACAGTTCCAACGTTGGAGTTGCCACTCGAGGCATCATTTGAAGAAACTGATTGCCCCTGCAACGCTGCATCCATGTCGACGCCGATGCTCTGTGGACCACCGCCGACGAACGATTTTGTTGAAACACGCGCATCCTGAAAACATGAGTATATATCATGAACTCCATCGTGCTCAACACACAAAGGCAACGTTTTAAACGGGAAAATTCGATCCATATTGACCTTCGTCCTGGGACCAATATGCTTCCACGGTTTTACCGTTACATTTCCACGATCGTCGATGTTGACAACAATTTGCGGAGCTGAGAAAACATCAGCCATTTTCGCATTGAATCCCTTTGCATTGTCTGATTTATGGACCAGTTTCACACGAACAATATCCCCAACTTTGAGAGTACTAGCTCTATGCTTTAACTCGAAATACTTAGCATTTCTAGTTAATTGCTCTTCTGCTTTTGTTTTCACAAACTCAAAAATGAGACGACGCTCATCCGCAATAGCTTGCTCATCCACCGGCAAACTTGAAATTTTCTCCGGCGTCAACAAAAGCAACTGTTCTGGGGTCAAAATATCACGACCCAAAAACACCCTTCCCGGCGTCAAACCATGATTGTCGTGATGAACGGAATTCAGACAAAGCATAATATGAGGAATTTCAGAAACCCAAGAACATTGTTCGTGCGATACTGTTGCCCTGACAATGTCCCTAATAGTTCTGATAACCCGTTCAGTGGGATTCGAATTATGGTGCCCAGGAGCTGTGTAAATTGCTTCAATGCCTCTTTCCCTTGACCAAGTTTTAAAAGTAGAGGACGTATGAATGGAAGCCCTGTCCAAAATTATGGAAATTGGACAACCAAACACGGAAACTATCCGTTCCTCCAAAACTTTGATCAAATTCTTTGTTGTCAAACGAGGCAACACAGCCAGCACACAAAATTTCGAAGAAATTTCTATTGCAACAAGCAAACATCTTGCTCTGAATTTACCCTCTGCAAAATGAGCAACATCTAAAGCCCAGGAATTTTCAACCACATTCAAATATGAACTTAATCCTTTCACAGCAAAAGGCTTAACATTTACATGTTTGGCAGCCTGGCACCTCGGACAACAGGATAATATTAACCGAATATCCCTGGCCATGCACTGCCAGTAAACTAAATGGCAAAGTTGCTTATACACCTTATTCCCACTCACATGACCATGAGTTTTACTGCTGTGAAAACGTTCAACAAATCTTTTCACAAAGGGCTTCGGGACTAAAATTGTGATCCAAAATTCCCTCGATTAACATAAATTACTCCATCAACAATCTTGCACTGTTTGCTGAAGTTGGCAATGAAACTGAACTTCTTTTTATTTGACTGACGCAAAGACTTCAAAGAATCAGGACCATTCAAAAGATAATTCTTTAAATCAATGCAAAAACGATCCTTTGATTGTTCATCCTTGAAGGTCTGTAATGTTGCACCCAAATGCGCACTCATTTGCTCATCGCTTTTCAAACCGGTCGAGAAAATTGTGTATTTCACGTTCACGGACTGCTGTCTGAACAAATTTTGCAAAGCGGGGCCATCGTCAAACTCGGAAGGAACTTCCCTGACCTTGACAGACTCCGAACCAAAGTCATGCTCATATTTGTAGGCCAATATAGCACTCTTAAGCTGAATGCAGTTCACATGACCTACCGAAGACTTCAGACTGTCCCCGTTCGGGCGCCATGAAATCCAAAAAAAAAGGAGTGAAAGGAAAGAAGGGACTTGAAAGAAGAAGACCAGAAGGGTCCGTAAAAAGTGTCTGACCAAAGATCAGGTGGTTACCATAATTTGACCAAACAGATGACCACGAGGACCTGATTTAGCTGAGGAAAACCACACTACAAGTTTTCATCTCAATTTATTTGCTGCATGACACAGTGAAAGACCCATACAAACGACGAAAGGCACGTACACTCGATGAAAAATGTTGGAATGTGACACAGTTCACTTTCACTCGTGAAGTTCATGAGACGAAAGAAGAAGACGACATGATCCCGCAGTTGGAAGTTTGCTGAACTGGATATTTATCCCCCCCTTTCCCCCCAAGTGCTATTCGTAATTGATTAATTGATAACTGAACTTAACTTCTGCTTGCGATTGTTGGTGACGACTTCTAACGGTTGTACTGAAGAGCCAATGATTTGGGTTGAAAATTGAAATCTCTATTACCCCCTTCCCATGGAGACGACTGGTATGATCTGTCCCATAATCTGCTCAAATTTGACAGTGTGACCTCTGAAGGAACGGCTATGATGTAAGTGGGATGCTCAAAGAAATGATGATTGATCCAGCCTGCCCATTGTTCGGGGCTGAAAGAATCATGTAGAATGAAAAGCCCTCAAAACTTTGCCCAAGATAATGATTTCAAAAGAGCTTTTGCGCAAGGTCAACAAAGGCTATTAAGTGGATACATAGCCTTCGCCACAACACTAGCGCTATTTCAGAAATTATGGGTTATTTCATTCAAAATTTATTCTCAAGCGACAAAGTCTTTTCCAACAAGGAGAATCCCTAAAAACTTCCTCAGAAGAGCCAACTCTACTCGTGAATGTGAAAACCCTGATACCAAAAGTTTTAAATGTTTTTAAAACCAGTGAAATTGAAAAGAAAAGCTTTCTCCAACAAATTGGCAAACTTGGCAGAATTCAATATCGAATTCAAAAGATAAAGCCTTTCCAAAAAATCTGAGAGGAAATTATTTTCAGTGACCTGATTTTCAGTCTTCCCCAAAGACATCGAGTTATGACCACCGGAAAAATTCTCATTTGAGAACGTTGTCTTCCATGCCATCTCAACCACAAAATTTTAGTGAATAGCTTTCAGGCCTTCATTAAATCAAAAACACTGTACCAAATCAAAAATCAAGCTTTGAAGCTTGGAACTCACCTCCATACGGAGCGTTGATGCACTTGAAAACGAAAAAACGAAATTCACATATCCAAACATTCACACCAATGAATAATGAAGTTGAAATGAGGCGAAATGAGGCGATCAGGCGGCGAACAGCAGCATTTGAACGAAAAAGGACCTATTCCACTGCGCTGATCAGTTTTTGGTCTTCGATTTGGGATTCTTCACCGTCGCTGATCAAGTCGGACCACCGGTGGCTGGTAGCTGGCGGACATCCAAAGAGGCGGGGCTTGGAAAGAGTACTTCGACGGCGCGGCGATAGCAGAAGATGGACGAAGGAGAGATCTGACGATTGGGCGGCCCCCCACTGCCCGAGGTTTCGACCACAGGAGGCTCCTCTGGTTCCGGGGACCGGAGTCGAGACGACTGCACGGAGGATCATTCTGGAGATCATCAGAAGTCATCGAGGGATTCGAAGTACTCACCCCAGGATTGAGCGGTCTGGCAAAGCTGCTCTCCTAGTTGTTGCCATACGGGGTCATGGGCCCATTTCCCCCTGGCGGGACGTATGGCGACACTTACTCGCATTAGCGTCCTAGAGTGCCCTTCGGGAGTCTCTAGTGGCTGTGTGAGAATGAGTCTCTCCCTGATTCCGAGCTTGGGCAAAGCGACGATGAAGGGGTTGACTCTTCCAAGCTCTTCCTCAAGCCTCCCTGTACCTGAGTCAGGGACTGACCGTCAAAACCGGTTCTTAACAGTCCCCATGATGGAACAGGGAAACCCCTGCTATGCCAGCAGGTTTGGGAGAGTGCAGGGCACTCAGGGGAGCTGGTGCCTAGGCTGCTACCGGACTTGGGAGTGCCCACTCCTTCGAGAAAGGATAGCAAGACTAGCATGCAGCAGGAGAAGCCCAGTGGCAGGACAACCTTCCAGCCTGTCACTGGTGGAAAGAGTATCCCTTCCCCTCCAACTTCCCATCCTTACCCATCCTTGTATTTTATTTTATCTCCCCTCTTTCCTATACTTTTATTTTAACTTTATTCCTCTTTCCCGCTGGGTTGGATTTGGGATCCGCGCTTTTTAAAGCGGATCCCGACACGTCGATGAGTGAGGCGAAAGGCCAGAGGCCCGCCTCAGAGACCCCAGTCTATCCCCCCCTGATCAGTTTTATAACCTCGGTTCAATGAATATCGACCTATACCGTCCTCACCTGTCAAACGCTGACGCGTCGGCCTGATTTGATAACAAGATTGCCATATAAGGCAATCATTCCAGAAATTTCGTTCAGGAGTCTTCAAAGTGATTTGCTTCGGAGTAATATCTCACACGAAATGAATGAAATGAATCGTGAGGGATATTACAAAGTTCAGCAGCAAAAAATCATCTGTTTCCGCGAAACTGACCAGCACTGACCAGACTCTTTTGTGGTGTGACGTAATTCACGGATGCCACATGAGAGAAATTGAGACAGGATCGGAATGAAATAGCGAACAGCATCGGCATGAGAGAAATTAAAGCAGAAAAAATAGGCTGCTCTCTTGAACATTCTATTTTCTTGCTACCGCAGCTCCCTGTTTTCTATATTACGAAGGGATATCAAAAAGTTCTGAGCTTTACCAATTTCCCCCTTTCCAAAGTGATTTGTATTATTTTTATTCAATAGTTCCGTCCTTCTGTAATTCCTGGTCAAATTTTGATTGATTTCTGTTCATGCATTCCCGAGGAATCTATGGCTCTCTGTGTTGTTGTGGTCTCAGCTTTTTGAAAATTCACAATTTGGAACAACATTTTGATATCAAATTTTTGACATTTGAACCAATTCTACCTCAGGAATATGACATTTGAACCAATTCTACCTACCGGCTATATTCTACCTACCGGCAATTCTACCTACCGGCAATATCTCGAAAGTTTTCAAAAAAGTTGTCGGCGTTACGTCTGTGTGCGCACGACGCGTCAACAAGAACATCCATTGTAACTTTGGCAAATGCAATCACAACACTAAAGTGCGTTCATTTTCAGAATGGTCCGCGCCAAAACTCGCAGCAAAACGAAGGTGGGAGCGGGGGCACGACAGTGGTGTCCAAATTGTTCAACATTCTTTGCCTGAATATCCGAGTTGTTTCATTTAAGCGCTGTTTTCTAACTGCAATTCCCGAAAGCGCCGGTGGTTCAGTGGGAGAGCGTTGGACTTTCGATAACAAGATCGTGGGTTCGAGTCTCGCCATGGGCAAAATTTTTTAATTTTCATTTGGCACATGTTTGCTTAGACAAAACATATCACAGATGGAAAAGCAACCTAAACGTGATTGTGAATTTTTCCAGACATGAATACGTGTGCCTGTGTTCCAGTTGTTGGCAACAACAGCAGATGTGGCCGCACACCATTGCAGGTCGGTGCCAATAATTGCAAAGTGAGAGCCAGCAAAGTTTCGGATCAGCGCTGCACCAGAAGTGCACATTTCAAAAGCCAGGAGCGGAACGACCAGCAAACCAGACAGATCGTGGTCACAGAAAATTGAAAAAACTCCGAAAAATAGAATTATCGAAAGATTGAGAGGTGAAAACCGACAGAGTTTCGAAAATTGAGACCTGCAGCTCGAAATCTCCGATTTTCGATTTTGCACAAATTTGCACATCCCTGTCTGCTAAAAGCGCGCGGACCATTCTGAAAATGAACAGACTTTAGGGTGGGCCCGTGGTTCTGCCATGCACACGATGAAGGCACTCAATTGGGAATGGAGAGGTGCAAAACGCATGTGCTACTCCTTGCACTTGCGAAAACTTGAAGGGCGGTGCGCCCACAGGCCGGGTTTGTAAAAAGGCGGCCGGGTCCTGTCCAGTTCGACATGATCACAAACACCTGCAAGCATAGCATTGGTCGTCAGAATGAATCGTCTGACTGTGGAGCAATGACACGTGAATGCTGTGAAATGGGCGTAGGTGTGCTTCTTTCTCACAGAGTGAAATGCACACACCAGTCAAAATTTCAACGGTTTGCGACGTTTCTGTCGAAACAAATAAAAATAAATCTGTCTGGAAAACTGCCATGGCCTGATGTTGTGTGTATGAAGAAATTATGGCCGCTGAACCATTACCAGTTGCAGGCAGCGCAATTCGAACACCCTGTCGTTGAAATGCAGGCACTTGCTCTTTCAACTTTTGTCATTCCCGATGAAAACAATAAAAACACAATTTGTTTTTTTTCGCACCGAAAAACATTGAAAACAAAAATCCCGTCTGGCGCGTTTGCTGTCAACCGTCCCCGACATCAGCCTCACCAAAAAATAAGCGCAGTTATCGTTTCCATTTTCGCCGTACACCCTTTA
The DNA here is from genome assembly GCA_030068105.1 of Sinentomon sp. SZTP_YWyxl. Taxonomy (NCBI): domain Eukaryota; kingdom Metazoa; phylum Arthropoda; class Protura; order Sinentomata; family Sinentomidae; genus Sinentomon; species Sinentomon sp. SZTP_YWyxl. The sequence continues at coordinate 11,625 of JASGXE010013418.1, forward strand.
TAACTGTAAACATACTCGTACAGGACGTTGAAAGAACTGTTTGAATTTCACCACAGCATGTCAATTTTTCTTTAACTTGATTGTGCTGTATCATTTTCTATGCAGTTCACAAAAACAGTAGTATAAGTATAAGTGCCGTGGGAAAGAATGGTCAATATGGAATATCTTTTCTCCTTTTCAAACAGATTGCGCACAGGAAAACGAATCAGGTCTTTGCTTCCTTATAAATGACAGAAAAATTGCCGAATTCCATTGTTCGAGTTATCGTCTTGCAAAGCAATTAGCGTAGGGCCTATAGAAAGCTGTGCGATCGATTTTCTAATTTTTTAACCGATATCAGCGGCAGCTCATCGCGTTTTCAGAAATGACCGAAAAACTCCAAGTGTGAGCGAAATCCGTTGAATTTTTAGACACGTGTTGCAACGCAAACACTACGATTTCAAACGGCTTGGGACTGTGCAATCGTATAGAATAAGATTTTTACATTTTGGAAAAAGTTTTTTTTTTTTAATTTTCATCATAGAGGTCTTTAGGCAATCGATAGACAAAGTTTTCACTTTTTGCACTTGCATTTTATCTCATTTGAAATACAATCATTTTACTTAGCACAGGTGACCAACATGTCATTTATATCCGCAGGTCGCTTCAGCGTTGGATTTCATGCACGGTCAAAGCCTGGTGCATCGTGACGTCAAAATGGACAACATTCTTGTTTTGAAAAGCGACTTTTCCCGGGTGAAACTCTGTGACTTCGGTGAGACCAGGACATCCGGCAGTTCGGTCACGAAAAGGGTCGAATGGCCTAGCTATTACCCTCCAGAGCTGGTCCCGATGAAACACAACGAAACCTACAAATCTCATCCCAGTCAAGACGTCTGGCAGTTAGGCATCATTATTTTCCTTTGCATTGCGGGAAGTTTGCCATGGCAAACAGCATGCGAGACAGGTTAGATGGTGAGCAACCGCCGGTACAAGAACTTATTTTGAGCAATGG
>JASGXE010013419.1:0-13226 GCA_030068105.1 Sinentomon sp. SZTP_YWyxl
ATTTTTTTAGCCTCTTCCGTTTAAATAAATGTTATTTCGTGGGAACTTTTTCAATTAAATTTTTGATTTTCATATCCGGGGGAGTTCCAGTCGAGGTTTAATTTGCGCCGAGACGTAAATGTGGTCCCCTGCCTCACCGCTTCGGAAAAATGTGAGGCAGAGGGCCAAATTTACACCAGGGCGCAATTTAATCCCGACTTGAACTCTCCGCGGTATGATGTCTAAAATCAAGCAGGAATCTCTACTGTGGTAAAAAGCTACGCGCAGATCGAACCTAACATGTTATTTTACGTGAATTGTACGGCGATAAAGGCGCCAACGTATACGGACCTTTCTGTAAAATGAGCAACGCCACACATGTTCGTATGTAACTGGATATTGGATATATGGAAATTCAGAAATGTTTGTCGTAAAGCTTGTTTTCAAACACCCATGCCATTTATAGTCGTCAGTTTGAAGAATTCCCTGGAAGAACAACAAAGGGTCGCAGGTTTGATTTTCAGCTTTGATGTTCCGAAACTTACGAAAATATCAGGACTTACGAAAAATACATGTGCAATTGCGGTAGCATCGAAATTGCTGTAGATGTGCAAAAATTTCTCACTATTGCACACGTTTGAATCTCTTGACCACGAGCGTTTTTCTTTCGTGTTGTTAAGCTGTCAGATGAATTTCCAGCCAATGCATGGGAAATGTGACTGACTCTGCATTTTAAAAAGAAATTATTATTGTTTTGTATTTTACCAAAATTTTCCGCAAATGTTAAGCGAAAATTAATCGTTGCCAACAGGAACATGAGATAAATGCTGCATGATAAAAACAGCATATCGCAAAAAACTTAAAAAAAAAAACTTTTTGGGATTAAGTTTCAATGCAGTTTTTAAATCCACGTCTTCTTGCTTGAATGACAAAGGTGCTCAGTTTGCTTACTTCGTGCGTTCATGCAATATTTGGATGCTTCAAAAGTCATCATCCATCACGGGAGATGCGACAGTTTCAATTGACATCGTAACACCGGATGCCGGCACAATTCAAAAGCGGTAATTATTGACGAAGTATCTGATGAGGCACTGGCTTCCGAAAACATTTATTTTATTTTAATTTATTAATTTAAAAATTAAGTTTACTCTTTTGAGCGATCACATGTTCGCTTGCTATTAGTCAGGCGAAACCTTTAACGAAAAAATGTATGGATAAAGTTGAATGAACAGCAAATATCAATCACGATATTTCTCTGAAAAGCAGATTGAAGGCCAATTTGGTCATAAACTTGTAGGCGAAATTACATATACCTACGTAAAGCTGCTGTCCAACTTAACTATGAACCCGTTGTAAAGAACCAGATATCCTGAAAGTTAATAAGACCATCCTGATGAAGAATTAATCAGTTTTATCCGCAGTATGGAATTTTCCTTACCGATCCTTAAAAATGATCAACCTCATAAATGTATTTGCATGTCGAAGATAAACAAAAGTGAAACATGATAAAAATTTACCAATTACAATTTGTATTTTTAACCCATTTATTAAATCCGATGTAAAACTGCTGAAACTTATTTCACATTTATTTTGCCAGGGAAAGTGTCAGCCCAGGACGCGTTTGACCACGTTCAGAGTTCTGAATTGGATAAAGTTCTCAGTGAGCTTTTTCATTTTCTTTCACTAAATCATACATTTTGTAACGTGATGTTTACCTCTTTGGATATACAGGGTGTTTCAGAAGTCACGCACCAACGACTATTTCTAAAAATTTGATGATTGGTGTTTTGTGTTGAATATGGGAAGGTGAACGCCATAACTGTCGACACTGGGCCACCAAAAATCCTTACCTGTTTCTTGAGGGACACACCCAGCACCCTCAGAAACTTAATGTCTGGGCAGGTATTTTAGGGAAGAAAATCGTGGGACCATTCTTCGTTGAAGGAAATCTCGTTGGCGCCATGTTTCGCGATCTACTGAAGCATGCTGTCGTCCTTGCAATTCAAAGCATTGTGTAGAACCCACAACATCCTCTGCCTCCAGGTCTCACCCCTCCCACCATGGAAACTGCCATGTTTCAACATGACGGAGCCCCAACTCACACGTCGCAGCAGTTGCTATGCATACCTCGATCAAACCTTCCCAGGTCGATGGATTGGGCGGTGGAGTGGCCATCTAGCACGATCCACCGATCTTTCGCCTCTGGACTTCTCCACCTGTGCGAGGACATATCAAATCCAAAGTTTATGCACCACCACATCCTGCAGGCATAGCACAACTCCAACAGCGGATCTCCGACGAATGCGCCTTATCATTCCGGAACACCTTGAACACGTCCTTGCGTCGACAACCGCCTATACATTTGCCAGACAAAACGAGGAGCACTTTTTGAAAAATTACGTCGACGCGACATGTTATATGAAAGAAAGTGCACCGACTTTCAGGTTAGAACCAATTGCCCACTGGTGCGTGACTTATGAAACACCCTGTATACCTGGGTAGCCCAAAAGTCTTTGGTCATAGGAAAAATGTAATTTTGATGTTTTTATCAAATTTTGTGATCTAAAACTCGTTCTTGCCCGAACCACGGTTGACAAGACGTAATCGGAACAACATGCGCATATTCAGGGATGCCCAAAGTTTTTGGCCATATAAATAAATTAAATTAACTGTTTTTATCAAATTTTGTGATTTGTGACTTTTTCTAACTCCCACCACGGATGACACCACTTTATTTGGTGCTAAAATTTCCGAACAAAGCCTTGACATCCGATGTCAGACCCAGAAAAAGTTACCGATCACAAAATATGACAAAAACGATAAATTTGCGTTTTTCCTATGGCCAGGGACGTTTGGGCTACCCTGTATATGCACAGGCTGCAAGGAGATTGTTTCAAAAACATCACCTAACTCCGTGGAGTTGTAATGTTTTTTCAGGGTAGAAAAATATCAAATCTACTTTAAAAATCGCCAAGCGACTGTCATTTGCTGAGAATGGTATGCTTAAACTGTCGGATAATGGGAAAAATCTGCTGAGTCGCCATCTGATGAATTTCAGATTTTGTTTACGATTCGTTCCAATTATTTGGGACGAATTTTTGGAACGTTTATTGGGACGAAATTTTGGAACGACATTCCCTAGGTGCCCTTGGGAGGCATGGTGATGGCATGTTGGGCGATAGTTTTGTTCTGGATCGATGAAATATACACAATCACCTGCTAAATTTTAATGTTCCTATTTTTTGTTTGCTGATTGTCCATTTATGTATACATCTCCATTGATGTTAGTCTCCATACGTTACTTTTTGCTGTTCTGTGACTCATTGTAACACAGAACAGTGCTGTACATATTGAAAGGAGGAAACTCCGAAAATATAATCATTCAATCAATTAATTAACTCTGGCACTACATAAGATGACCACATGATAAATATTGAATAGCTAGCACTCAAACAGTCACAGTATTACGGCCTGGAATCGACATTTGAGGATGATGGTAATTCCCTGAGATAATAACTGAAAACTAGAGCCATTAAAATCAACTTTGAACCCATCAGACGCTCTCCCGAAAATCAGGTTGTAATTCGGCGTTTAAGCTCCGTGCTCCAAACGAGTGTCAGACCCAACCCGGAATTTCAACTGAGACAGCTTCTAGCAACCTAACAACTCCTCAACCACAAATAAAGGAACGTCAGGGGGACATTGAGTCGTCATTCATTAGAAATGGACAACAAAGAGGACCATGGGTGGACTAAAAGATTAATTAAAAGAGAAAAATACAAATCTGAAGCTTCAATCGTTACCGACTCCCAAAAACCCAAAAAATTACATCCCTTGATGTCGTCTAGGATGTCTTTAAATCTCGAATCACCACAGCCATGGTCGTTGTGGGCTGTGACCAACACAAATAACGGAATCCAATCCAGTGACAGTTATCGCAGTTCCATCCGTTCTCTGCGAAGTTACAAAAATTGAAGAGAAAACAAAAAATTACCAAGGATGAATGACAAGAATGGGCCGATTTTTTAAACGTAGCCCATCTTTTAGGCCGCGGATTCTTTTTCTTTTCTGTACAAAATCGCATTTAAAAAAGAAATAATCCGCGGCCTAAAAGATGGGCTTCGTTTAAAAAATCGGTCCAATGTGTAACCGGCAATGCAGAAAGTGGTTCCCATGATATCGATTTGGTCGACATGATCGTTGGTACTCGGCGACATGGTGACAAGAATGCAGAACTTGCTTGTTACCAGAATGCCAAAAACGTTACGAGGCTGCCAGTCACATGAAACGGACAGGAGAAATATATATTTTGTAAAGATACTCGTATAATCACCATGAAGAGCAGTTTTTCCGCGTGAATAGCTCCGCAATCACATTGCCTAGTAATCACGTGCAATACAGTTCAATTGTCGGCAAATTGTAATCTTATTTCACAAGATTCAACACTGGTTTGTAAGTTATTAATAAAACTATAAAACGTAGGGAGCAAACAATATTTTATCTGGGGAAAGCAGGAAGAAGCCGCAACAGGTCTTGATGAAATACCTCCAATTTGAGTAAACTGAGGATTACCTTTTAGATAGTTTTAAAGCGGAGTTTTAAAGCTATCGTGCAATGATCAATTTCATTGCGTAGGTTTTCGAAAATGTTAAATCACACAATCAAATGATTTGGTGAAGTCTATGTCTAGGTATACAGAAAATTTCCATGACGTTCGGTTGCAAAACCTCGATTGTTGTGAAATCCACGTCTGAGGGCAGGCCCGTATTCTGTTGGTTTCATAAAATCTTTTTTCTTGAGACGGCGTCAATTTTCAAACAGTGTAAGTAACCAAGTAGTGTGTTTGGAGAGTAACCCAAGTACACTGATCGGGCCGCAGTTAAATAGAACTTAATTATAGACCTGTGCTTATAACCATAGAGAACAGGGAAATATTCCAAACTGCTGGCACTGCACAATAAAACATAATTCTGAAATAATTTCTCCAGAACTTTACAGATAAAACAGGACTTGTGTGTGGGGTTGACATTGCGCGGTGAGATCGCCATTGGATCACATGGATAACATGGATTTTTATGTTAGGTATATCCTGAGGATATACCTAACCTTGTTAGGTATATCCTGAGGATATACCTGAGACACAGGCCTGGAAAACGAGTGAGTATGTAAATATTTTGTGCGCAGTAAATTCCGCCTCCTCAGTAGGGAGGGGAATAAGATCTGAGTCACTGCTGCTGCAAGCTGAACAGCTGATAGTCCATTAAAACCGAAAACTCCCTGATCGGGTTATTTAACCAGAAATCACAAAGCAGTGAAAAATGTCGATATGCTTGGTCTCTTGACAAGGGAGAGAAATGGAATAGAACAATGAAGAGAACAAGGAAGACAGTAAATGATAAGAGGTTAAGAATTATATTTTTGCTCTAATATTCGCAGAAATCAGACTCAGTAACATCCTGTCTCCACTTGCCGCCAAGAATGGTATGTGATAACACTGATAAAAGTGGTTATCTTTTACATTGATTTGTAAAAGTTATTCGAATTATTTTAAAACGGAACGGATTGCCAGAAGGTAGACGTTTTGCAGATATGTCAAAGCACAGCTAATTTTGCGAAACACCCCGTGCCCTGTTCGTGTAACGTGCGGAAAATGAAGACATTAGAGTGATTGTGTGAAATGAACAGTTTTCATACATTAAAAATTAAAAAAACAAAGCAAGAGATTTCAGGATGATTTTTTTCTCCGGTGCTAAATGCACATACATATCGGCGTAGTCACGCTCACGAAGTTGAACACTTTGCCGAGGCGAACGTGGCTGGTTAGAAAATACCGATTGACGTTTTTTTGGAAGGCATGCTTCGCTGCGGTCTACCCGACTTGCCATCAACATGTTAAGACCTGCACTGTGCTTACATTTCTAATAGTATTAATTATTTTATTCAAAACTTTTATTAAGTTTAATTTATTTCATATATTTTTTAATTGTTTTTTTTTCTTCAATTTAATTTATTACTTTTAATTTTATTCCTGTCATTCAGACCAGGTCAATTCCTTGTTTAGGGTTAAGATTTCGACTCGATCAGGTTGCAAATAATTTCCGCAAATATGCCTTTGTAGAATATCCTGACACAATTTTGTCGTTTACAGTCGTGGTGAATCACAAGAAAAATTAAACAACCTACCTTTTTACCTTTCAAAAATAGCAATTCTTTGAAAGCGCCACGTTCGAGCAACAATATCCCAAAGGGGGAGATTTCGAAAAAGATAACAACCGAAATTGTTCAAAACATTTCTTCAACCTCTCGCTTTCACGCTATGAAATGTGTTACAATTCAAAAAAATATTTGAAAATTGCCGCTTTCAGGTCGTTCCTTTCCCAAATGAAGCCCGGTGGTCATGTTTTGTAAAATGCAGATAACAATGCTTTACTCGACATAGACCGACTTTGACTCTTTTAGTGGATCCAATCAATCGTCTTTTCTTCGGAGTCCCAGAAAATAAAAAAAGTCGGGAATTTAGTTATCGCCAAACTGAAATGAACCCGGCTAAAAAATCGGTGCATTGAATAGCGCACATTTATTAAGTTCTAAGAAGAACTTTGGACTTTGGTTATTGAATTGAATTGAATCTGTATTTTAGGAGTTGCCTCCTTTGAATATAGGTACCTATACAACACAAGATGGAAAGTGTTAGGCAGTAAAACAATCAGTTAATTCAGTAAAACAATCAGACAATCATAAATGGAACAACCCAATTGCGAGCCATGTAAGTAAGGTAAAATTATATTACATGTTATATCATGTAAGTAAGATAAAATTACAGATGTTAACCCTTTAGCTATGGCTGAATAACATACACGGTGAGGATATACATATTTCCCATGCTATATGAAGTTGGGACTTCCATATTCTAAACTTTTGAAACTAAATTCATGTCATCATGAAAACCCGTAGAAGACTGTAACTTCATGCGAATTTGAATAAGACTGTAAATTCACACAAATTTACAGTCTTATTTGAATTCGCATTATGAAAAATTTAAATTCGATTGAATTTTTTTTCTTCGGGTTGAGTCACCTCGAATGTTGGTTTTTTCCTGTCGCAATTTCCGCGAAAACGTAGATATCCCCATAATCGCCCCTTGCTCCGCTTCAGACACCCCCAAATGTGTCTTCACCGAATCGCAAGAAGACTGCGAGGTCTCAGGCCCCATCATCCGAGCCACGTAGAACGCATGCCTGCTGATAAAACGCCCCTCCAACCTCTCTACCCATTCCCGCAGAAAACCACCCCTAAAAGAGAAGCCAAGGGATGGATTTGAGTCGGATCACTTCTGTTGTCTTCAGAACAAGGAAATGAACAACTTTGTAATTTAAACCATGGACCTCCGAAGCACAGACAATGCTTAGCATAGACAACAACCCTAACTACCCTTCCACAAAAAGGGTGCAGGGGTGTCAATTTGGGAGAACCCAAGGGAAACAAACGAAGCGCAAGAGAACCAGGCTTCAAAACCTCCATTGCACCACAATTGCAGGTGCTGCCGTTTTCGTGGAAACTGAGATCGAAAAAACCAACATTCGAGGTGACTCACCCGTACATATGAATATACATGTGTTTTGAATATGCATGTGTTAATATAAAAAAAAATATTCTTTTGTTTTTTCCCATTACTTTTGAGTGGTTAATATCGGATCAGCTGGAAATTTTGTAATGATATGCATCTAGTAGCGGCTTATTGCCAAACGGAGATTGGTCAAAATAATCTGAAAATCTGAAAAATTTAAATCAATGTTCGTACTTTATTGGAGTAACTCATTAAGTCATTGTGGTATGCTATTATTGTTTAAATCAATGTTCGTGCTTTATTGGAGTAACTCATTAAGTCATTGTGGTATGAAGTTATTGTTTAAATCAATGTTCGTACTTTATTGGAGTAACTCATTAAGTCATTGTGGTATGCTGTTATTGTTTAAATCAATGTTCGTGCTTTATTGGAGTAACTCATTAAGTCATTGTGGTATGAAGTTATTGTTTAAATCAATGTTCGTACTTTATTGGAGTAACTCATTAAGTCATTGTGGTATGCTGTTATTGTTTAAATCAATGTTCGTACTTTATTGGAGTAACTCATTAAGTCATTGTGGTATGCTGTTATTGTTTAAATCAATGTTCGTGCTTTATTGGAGTAACTCATTAAGTCATTGTGGTATGAAGTTATTGTTTAAATCAATGTTCGTACTTTATTGGAGTAACCATTAAGTCATTGTGGTATGTGTTATTGTTTAAATCAATGTTCGTGCTTTATTGGAGTAACTCATTAAGTCATTGTGGTATGAAGTTATTGTTTAAATCAATGTTCGTACTTTATTGGAGTAACTCATTAAGTCATTGTGGTATGCTGTTATTGTTTAAATCAATGTTCGTACTTTATTGGAGTAACTCATTAAGTCGTTGTGGTATGCTGTTATTGTCTAACGTGGTGCTTTTAGGAGTTTCGGTGGATAGATATAATCGACTATCGAAATGGATCCGAGCAGGAGACAGCAGTGAGTAAATAGTCTTATCAATTCAGCTCGGTGGTTCGCCTATTGCAGCAGAAATAAAGCTGATGAATTCGACTCAGTTATTCTGGGTTTATGTATTCAGTTGTTTAACCGCGGGGAGTTCAAGTCGGGATTAAATTGCGGCGAGGAATAAATTTGACCCCCTGCCTCACATTTTTCCGAAGCGGCGGGGCAGGGGACCACATTTACGCCTGGGCTCAAAGTAAACTTCGACTTGAACTCCCCACGGTAAGTGTTTTATGGAAGTCATTATTTATTGTCGCTACGCTTGTTTCGCTTAAGTGCAGGCATTTTTACACTGCAACCAAATAATTCAAAACAAAATATTCGGTATTTTAATTGCCACTTCCGATATAGGCAAAGATTTCATATCTCTGGTAAGATTCACAACACTGGAATATTTATTACTCTCCATTAAACGTACAGGCGCATGGAGGGAATGGTTAGCTCTCTGTTCCTGATGCCAATCACAAATAAAAATGCGTCTCACGATTGATCTTTTTAACCTTAACCAATCCATTCATTGCAGTAACGGTGAATCGTTGGGGTGTGACTAAAACGTGAACTGTCCTGCTTGTCTTGCTTGTCCTGCTGGAAAACCTGCTTGTCCTGCTGGTGATGGTGAAATGAGGTTATCCTAAGATGATCCTAATCCTAAGATCATCGATTATCCTTAGGTTTTCTAAGATTATCCTAAGATTATCCTAAGATTATCCTAAGATTATCCTAAGATAATCCTAAGATTATCCTGAGATTATCCTAAGATTATCCTAAGATTATCCTAAGATTATCCTAAGATTATCCTAAGATTATACTAAGATTATCCTAAGATTATCCTAAGATTATCCTAAGATTGTACTAAGATTATCCTTAGATTATCCTAAGATTATACTAAGATTATCCTAAGATTATACTAAGATTACCCTATGATTATCCTAAGATTAGAAATTAAGATGAGATATTATTCTAAGATTATCGCAAGATGAGGTTATCCTAACCTAAACTAACCTTACTTTATCCTAACTTAACCCTAACATGGCCATTAGCAGCAGGACAAACACGACCAGCAAGACAAGCAGGTTCAGCGTCACTTCCGAATCGCTGTTTCTTTTTCGAAATTGTCAACCTTTTTGAACCACTTTTAGAAACACGGGGTATATTCATTTCAACCATACTCGTATGATTTTGTGTTCTTCGTTGTTAAATGCTACACATTTACCTTGTCGCCTAGCCGTTTCTCCAAAGAAGAGGATCCTCCAAGAGGAACAGCGCAAAATGTTGTCTTTGACCTTGTTTTTAAAACTCGCATTCGCTCCGCTTCTCAAGTGATACCCACCTGACCTTTAGCACTGAACATTCGGGTAACGTTGCCGCACCTCTTAGATACATAAGGACCAAAAATAAAATTGTTAGTCCAACAAGCACTGGGACCAGCCAAAACTATTAGAAGATACGAGTTTGTTATCTCAGGCGCCATTTAAATCAGTGGCAAAAACGTACCGCGAGAGTTTCAGTTCAATAATTTACCGTTTAATATTTACCATTTATTTGTGCGTAGAAAAAAATGTAGCAAAAAATCAGCTTTGGCGGCCACTATCTAAAGTATGAGCGGTTGTGTTGCATTTATTGTTAAAAGTTGTTTTAGGTTGGCCTAGCGCAGCCGACTGTATTGGGGGTTGTACTATGAAATCGAGAACACCACACCTTAGCACTCAAATTACACATTTTTGTTATTTTAGGTTTCATAACTTGCGAAGGAAAGTGTAATAATTTAATAACTCTATTTCATATGAACATCAGGACAATCCGCTGTCAATAGTGCCCCACCTTTCAGATACACCATCGATGATTCAAAACAGATCATATGAAAAACAACATGATTTATGAAAATATTTCCTTTCAACATTTGCGCATGGAGTCATATTCTTACACATTGCCAAGTGAAAATCTGTGCTAAACTCATTTCAGAATTTGAGATTTCGAATGGCGCTGTTAAATTATTGTCAGATATTTTGGATGGTTCTGGTTAGAAATCTGTTCTTGTACTTGTTAAAAGGCAAATGTTCAAGTATCTAACATGTCAATAGGCCACGTTCCTTCAAATCGCACACGCTATGTGGTGCTGTTGAATGTTACTCGGTATCTCGTTGGATTCGACATTGTTTCTTTTTATGTCGCAATTCTTTGATGACGCTTTTACTTTTCTTACCGATTCCAACTACCGGAGTATCGGCACATTCAACTTGAATGTGCCGATTCAACATTGTTTCTTTTTATGACACAATTGTTTGATGACGCCTTTTGCTTTTCTTACCGATTCCAAATACCGGAGTATCGGCACATTCGACATTATTTCTTTTTATGACACAATTCTTAGATGACGTTTTTGCTTTTCTTACTGATTCCAACTACCGGAGTATCGGCACATTCGACATTATTTCTTTTCATGACACAATTCTTTGATGACGCCTTTTGCTTTTCTTACCGATTCCAAGTACCGGAATATAGGCACATTCGACATTGTTTCTTTTTATGACACAATTCTTTGATGGCGTTTTTGCTTTTCTTACCGATCCCAACTACCGGAGTATCGGCACATTCGACATTGTTTCTTTTTATGACACCACTTTTTGATGACGTTATTCCTTTTCTTTCCGATTCCACCTACTGGAGTATCGGCACTATTCTATATTATTATTATTTATTTATTTTTTTTTCGCTTTTCCTTTTCTTAGCGATTTCAACTCCCGGAGTATCGGCACATTCTACATTGTTTTTTTTTATATAGACACTACTCTTTGATGACGCTTTTCCGATACGGATTTTAATTAAACTGATATGTTTCTTTCTAAGCGAGCTGCTGGTTCTCAGACAATTCATGTGTGAAAACTTTCAGTTCTCTCCATAAAACCCTTTCAGTTCCCTCCATAAAACCAGCCATGCATGGCTAGTGACAGAAAGAACATCTTGTTTCTATCTACAAGTCATGGCAAAAAGACAGATGCATCACAATGATGGAAGAACCAAAATAATTCACATGGTCTTTTATCACATTTACACATCCACCTGAAAATTTCCCTGCGCGATGCAATTGGGCTAAGCATATAATCTTTACATGCTAAAATGCTCTTTGGATATGTATTTTGGTCTGGCAGATCTGGGATTAATTTTTTTCAATTTCTTTTAGGCAACAGTACAAATAGTATTCGAAGGCCAGCATAAATTTGATGCTCGCATTATTTGGTGCTCTACGGCAATTCCCATTTAATGGTGTGCGATTGTTAGTGAGAGTGCTCGGAAATGAGAGGTTAGAGACGCACGCTGATAAAAACAACCCAGTATAGCCATGGCTTGATTACGAGCTGGAGAAAGGTACGAAGGGTTTCCATTCCTTTCCGTTCCATTGATCTCGCGCATGTTGCTCTGATTAAATTAATGAGATCAGGAGTCAAGGGGCCTGTACTCATCCGCTGGAACAATAACACAAAGGTCTTTAGGTTGCAATGTGATCACATTCGCTGTGTTCTCTGATGAAATCAGTATTTAATTGTTTTTCAACTGGTTTCTTAATGCATAGATATCTGTTATTGCACATCTCTGTGCCTTATGAATGAGCAATGCCGTATTTCCTCGATAAACTTAACTGGTTCAGAGTCGCTTCTTCTCTACAATTGTATTCCCTGGGACAAATTTTGGTATAGTTTTTTATATCTGCATCGGGCGACAGATATTGAGCACAGATACGCCATTGTAAGCACCAAGTGGTAGTTTTTCAGTCGCAATCGCTTCCTCTGGCGTTTGCTACGTCATTTACACCTCTCATTATAATGATATAAATCTAAAAACGAAGAAATGCAACACCAGTTGTACTTTCAACACGCATTTAATCCAACAATGGATGCTGAAATGAGATTACTAAATCCAGTTTCAACCCTTTGTTTATACGTATATCATGCTTTGATCCTAAAAATTTATGTTTGCTGCTATTCATTCTTGATTTTGTTCATATGAATGGTTGTGGTTTACTATTACAGAAGAAATTGAAGAAGCAACAGGGATTGCAAGAATTTTAGGTAAAATTACGACACAAGGTGTATGAACCATTGTATTGCGAAGGGTAGTGCATGCATTTGCAGGTGTGATTTAAAAATTGGTTGCAAAAATTGGTGAATTTCACCATGTATATGAATCTGCGTTGAGAATGTATATTATGGTCCAAGAAGCAGAATTGATCTCCGATATTCGTGAGTAGTGATAAGAAGGAATATATACAATTGAACTGCTGCGATAAAAATGGATAACGGGGATTTAGCGATTGCAACACAGAGTTTTTAAAGCTGATACCATCTATTTAATTTCTTGAAGCGGTATGATGCTCAAATTTGAAAAATTCTATTATTTTTATTTAGATGCGATAAGAGTGATACGAATATGCGCATTTTTCAAACAAATTTGCACAAAGAGTTTGGCAAATCCATGTATTACATATTTTAATGGTAAATATTAATGTGGACCTATTTTTCCCGTTTACTAAACCTTAAAAAAATACGTTCAAAATTTGTCAAAAAAAAAATGGAATTCCGATACTCCATTGAAATCTAAAAAAAAAAAAAAAAATTTTTAAAATTTGAAATCCATACCCGGGGAAAAAAAAAAGAATGTATCAAAAATGGTGTTGCA
>JASGXE010013420.1:0-12460 GCA_030068105.1 Sinentomon sp. SZTP_YWyxl
CTGCAAGTTGCATCCAATTTCACTTTGGATAAGTTTGGCCTCGGAATTATTGCGTGTTCCTTTATCACGAAGCTTTTTGGGCTCAAGCGTTCCAAAGTGGAGGATTTGCGTGCCAGCCTGCGTTATGTGAATCTTCCGAAAATGACAACTGCACCAAATTGAGAGCATCCACCGCGGTGGACGCAAATGAAAAATCATCACACCACGTTGGCACATTTTGTGAACCGGTTTCCAGGATTTGCTATGCTATTTTGCTGACCTCAGTGTTTTAGAGAGGCTGTTTCCGGACACCTAGTTTTATCATTCCGCTTTGCAACCGCTCTCGCCATGAACGTTTTGATTGGTGTGCATGATGGCTGAAATTTCCTCTCCTGCCACCTGCGAGCTGAGGATGTGCCCACGCGTTCAATAGCAAAACAGTTGAACCCTGTGCTGCGCCATGCGGGTACCGGGTCCCATTTTATTTTATTTCTAATTCAAAGATCAAAGATTTTGTGTCATTTTTTCTGGCACTGACATTAAAACATTTGACTGCCGTGTGAATAAGTCATTCTTTTACAACACGATCGCGCGCTGGCATACAGTGTAAAATCTTTACTTTAACATAAACTGCGTCATGATTCTGGAAGAAGTTTGACAACGGCATGGGGTCTCATCCTGATCGGTGCTCACCAATTACGAGAATGTCTCAACGGCTTCTGTTCGTATTTTTTCAATTTGTGAAAACCATTGCAGCAGTTTGGCAATGAGACAAGATTGAATCTTTAACGGGATTTTGCAATGACAGAAAAACCATCGATGTTCAAGGTATCCAAATCTCACTGTAGCCCCCAAATAGAGTTTGCTGACAACAGAGAATCCTTTTTAATTGGCTCGCTCAAATTTAACCAAAATTTGGCTCGTTCAAAGAGATCAAAAATTGCGTGTCAGAGGTCAGCGTATTCCTGGCTCGGAAAGCCGTTTCCCTGCCCAGAACTGTCCCAAATTGGCAATTTAAATTTCTTTTTCCGTTCCTTTGGGAAAACCTATCCACCTCATTTGCATGACATGAAATCCCTTTTTTCATATATTTCTTTCTTCATGACAGCCAAGCCCATGTCGATCTGTCTGCGTGCGCCGCGGTCAATTTAAATTCCCGTTGGTTTATGGAGTTGTGTGATGGAATTTAGTTGTTGCGGAAAAGAACACTTCCGGCATTTTTCACGATAAATTTCCTGCGGGGTTCATGCCGATATAAGTTTTGCGCCTGTGGAAATTGAAGTGGAGTTTTTTGCCAGCAAGGTGGTGCTGTAACTTTATCGTTTTGTCCGCTAAAACTCAGTGACATAAAGAATGCTGATGTTGAAGAGAACTTTGATACAACAGCAGCAAAGGTGTTTACTGCCAATTTTCTGCGGATGAACCATGAACAAATGAATTTCAACCATGAATGAATGCGTACCATAGAACCTAGAACAAAAGGTAGGAGAACAGAACAAGCTTCGGAAATCCGCCATGTGGCGGCAGCACTGTTGACAAAAGTCTGAAATAGTAAACGGAGCGGAATGGCGCTGTTTTCAAATGAATAAAAGCAAAGCTGCGTTCGCCTTTCGTTCTATTGTCATGTGCGAACCACATGAAGATATTTCGGGTGATCAGTTGAACACTTTTGAGAAATAGGAAAGAAGGAGTCGGGACGTTTTCCGGCCTTGTAGGCGGATATCAAGCAGTAGGTTGACAACGAGCACAGACGGACACAAATTATTTCAAGTCGCAAAGCAATTTTATTCTGCATGTAGGCCTACGCAGTCAGAGAAACAAGAATGACTCCCTTAATAAAAATATCTACATACAGGTGTTTCTGAAATAATTGGCCATAATAATTGCACTTCGTTTTCCGCGTCGTGGTGACATTCTGAACAAAAATTGTAGAGTGACTTTTTGTCGGTAGATGATTTCTGGGGGTACTCACCGAAAATAAACACGGGATCACACACTGCAATTCACGACATCACATTGAGGTCACTAAAAAGCACCTGGAAAACAAATTGATAAACAAAGCCAATGCTAAACATTACACGCGGGGATGGCAGAGAATGCATTCTCTGCCACCCCTGCATGTGTTGTTTAGCATTGACTTTGTTTAGCAATTTGTTTTCAAGGTGCTTTTTAGTGACCTTAATGTGATGTCGTGAATTGCAGTGTGTGGTCCCGTGTTTTTTTCGGTGATTACCCCCAGAAGTCATCGGGCGACAAAGTCACTCTACATTTTTTTGTTCAGAATGTCACCACGATGCGGAAAACGAAGTATGGCCAACTATTTCAAAAACACCCTAAATACATCGGATCATGGGAGCCATTATTATTTATCTGGCCGTACATCCCCCTGAGATAATGCCTGCAGCCATGGCCAGGCTCGGCTCATCCATGATACCAGACATGTACAGACAGATAAACAATGCTGACTCCCATGATTCAATTTAGGTACTTGAAAAAAAAAACAGTCATTACTGTTTCTGTGACTGTAAGAGGGTTCAACGTATACCTATACCGAACTCTTGCCATTGTTTGCAAAACGAATTTCTCCAATTGGTGTTTGTTTTTTCACGAGGGGGGAATTGAGATTTTTCTCATGTTGAACTGCAGGCCGAAAACTTTTTTCGGGCATTCCTTTTCTGTGACAATTTGCCGTACAAAGCATGAAAAAGCATGCTTTTTTATTGATCAATACCGCTTCAGTTTTTTGTCTCGACTACTTTTTAGGTTTCACCTGTAGATACCTCAATGATTTATCGGTATGTGTAGCGACCGGTGGCAAAGACGGCCTTTCTGTTATGGAGATTCAGATAAACTGTGTGATAAATATTTTAACGGTTCCCATCCGAACTAAATGCGTCCATTGTCCCCCACATGGGTATGCATATTGACCCAGGGTCCCACGTCCATGGTTAACCCGTTATACCGTCGAGGAGTTTAAATGATAATTTTAAAAATTCGCAGTGGCTTGTCATGGGATATGATAATTATATGAAAATAATAAATTGTAACAATAATAATGATTATGCGGGTCTCTTTGCTGTGGCTTTATACCCCGCGGACAAAAAGGCAGGTTTAGCTGAAGTTGTTGGCGCTAGGTATAACTGGTGGGCGACGCCCATGAGAACCAATTGCAATGAGGTCCACGACTTATTCATTCGTCTCCAAACGAGATAGTGCTGTAAGACGCAGATGCCCCAATGTGAAAAGGACTGAACAGTTTGCCAAAAACGAAGAAATTAATAAAGTAACGAACTGGCTTGGAAGCTGGTGTTTTCGGAGAAAATTTTCTTGTTCTTGACTGCGATGGAGCCAACTTTGGATCAGATTGACAGTCACCGATTCATTATAATGACTCCCACGGTGTTAAATGGGCCCCTACATCTGATCAATTCATTTGCTTTCATGCAGTGCGGGTTGCGTTCTGATAAGATGAATCCGATGTCGTAATCTCCATGCTGGAATTCAGAGGTGAGGCTTGAGCCTCCCTAGTGTATCTTTTCTCTTGGAGAATATTGTATTTAGGCAATTTCATATTTGTTACGTCCCCATTTGTGTCCGCTTTGGTCTGAAAGGTAAACAAATGATTCTTATACATAGATGATCGCCTTTCAGAATTCCAAGTTATAAATTTCGTGAGTATTCTCTAATGTTGCGTATATACGGAGCCATTCTGAATACTCGGGCCATAGGAGATTTTTTCCTGACTTTTGAAGCGCGGGGCAATGTAATTCCCCATTTCTCATGCGCCGCAAAGCACATTACACGGAGGAATGCATTTAACGGCGCTTACTGGATGGGAAATAACTTTGCCCCGTGCTTCAAAGATCTGACAAAAATCTCCTGTGGCCCGAGTATTCCGAATGGCTCAGATGTATGCATCATTCAGTGGAGATTTTTGACTTCATGGTAAGTTGAGAGTATAGTGGGTAAAGTTCGGGGTACTCAATGCATTTAATGCCTGAGTATCCCGCACTTTTCCCATATCAACTTATCTGGAGTCAATCTCTCCACTGTTATTCTGTTCTGTCAATCTCTCCACTGTTAGATTATGCGACCCAACTCTGTAATCCCGTTTTTCCCAATAACATTGACAAGCTCTTGGCTGATTATACGCCCAAAAGCAATTGAACACGGCCTGCTAATCAGACCCATCATGCTAGTCAAAAACTACTGGTTTTGTATATGCATTCCTGATTTTTTCAGCAAAGTGCCCCTTCTCATTCTGATTGCTCCGAAATTGATTGACAGGTTGCGGTTTGTGCTGTGATAACGAGGTTTGGTTTGTTTTATTGGGATTGTTAACTTTGTGCGCAATCACTGCGTCAGTGGCACATAGTTATACCTATCGCTGGATGCAGTTGTTGCTGAACCTGTATAATTCAGCCAAGATCTTAACCTCGCACCTAATAGACGAGCCCGTTTGGGGCGCTGGACCAGTCTTCGAATCTGGCGCCGAAGGCCCGCAAGTGCGGCCCCCGCCCGGTCCAGAACCTGTCACAAGTGCTCATGTCCACGCACGGTTAACTCCAAATTCCACTTTAAAACACAAAACCAGTCTTTTTAAAACCGTCAACCCGCGGATTATATCTCCCATTAGCTGCCACGGCTGACGCGGTCCAATGCCTGTGTATATATTTGATGTCTCTGTTTTTACTTGCCCAATATGTATGACCATGCATAAGTGTAGTAAAATGATTGAAAACTAGACAGTCGTTTAAAAGTCTCATAAAATCAGGCAGGCCTACTGGTTTCTTGAGACATCAAACTGGAAACTGGAAGTGATTTTTGCTATTAATCTACAGCCTTGTTATTCGGGGGCTTGCATACTATTGTGGACCCAACTGTTGGTTTGATATTGGAATTTGCATGCGTTTCGATTCCTGTCCCAAAATCCAAATCATGTCAGATACCTACATGGGAAAATGTGTCGCAACTAATGACAACAAGCACTCACCCAAACACGGAAATGCTGCGATTTTTTTCCTTTTTTTTGTCGTCTGTCAAGTGTCCACATTTCAATCTGGATGCTCTCACGCGTTTTATTCGTTGTGCGAACCGGAAGTATAATGGGGCGGCTTCAATGAACTGTGCTGTCATTCACTCCAAATCGACATCCTTCTTGGACGTGCGAATTGCAGTCTCTTAAATGTTGTTGGCCTGGATACGAACAAATGTTTCATTGAGAATGTGGTCTACAAGTCAGCCTTAAACATTCAAAAACCTTATCGAAAATCCTTTTGACTTATATGGGAGCTCCTTTAAAGTCATGCTCGATGGCTCTACGCCGTCATCTTTCCAATAAGTCTGGCGTGCCCCAAGGCAGTGTACTTGGGCCTTTGTCATTTAATTTATTTGAAAATGAAATGTCGGCTATCGCGCACCTCCCTTGTGCCGTGACTAAAGCAGAATTTGTTGAGAGTTATTAAGATTTAAAGTTTGGTGAAGAAATTCTTAGTTCAAACAAATTTAGTTGACAATAATTCAACATTTCCATGGTTTAAACCGCTGTGGATAAAGTTTATATGGAAATGGTGTTGAACGGAAAATCAATTTTTTATTATTCAACATTTTCATAGTCGTGCAGACTATGTGGATGAACTTCCTCTTGTGCAAATGAAGTTTATCTATACCGATAATTCAACATTGCCATTTTTCTGCACGAGTAGGTATGAAATTTATCGTCTAAAATAACTGAGTTGAATTTCCAATAATTCAACATCTCCACGGTCTGCACGAGTAGATAAACTCCTCTTGTGAATCATTGGTGGCAATTTTTATTGGTTGATGAACTTTTGTCGTTTTATATCTTTACCATACAAACTACTTCCTTAACTTAACCTCAAAATTAATTCATGCGACAGATCTCGGAATGCCGGAAGACTTGACACCTCAGTACGGCATCAAACAGGTTTTGGACATGTCCAAAATAATCCAGAGGCTTTTATCTGACGGTAAGTCCAAACTTCTCTCTTAATCTTTTTCATACGTGTGTGACTGTATTTCCCTCGACATTTGAAATTGTTTTAAATTCTCTGTGGAGAAAGCACTTTGCGGTTTCATGGGCAAAAATGAGCAGATTCACCTGCTAATCAGCCCACTTGTCGCACGCATCACAAGAGCTCTATGCGAGCAATAGTGAATTGCATTTTCGGGGAAGCGGCCCAATTGTTGTCTCATATTCGTTGTTGCGCTTGTTCTTTCCAAAGTTAAATGTTTTTGGGTAATTAATTCTCGCAACGATAAACTCTCCGGAGAACATCTCACTAACCTTAGGCTTATAATAGGAAGCTGAATTTTCATTAATGTCAACAATGAATGAATGAATGAGTGTCAGCAAAGGACGCATTCGGGGATTGGCGAGCAAGTCCATAGCGGGAGTGATGTAATGGAGCGCCATGCGGCCGGCGGCCCCACGCCGCACGTCATGGTCTACAAAAATCCTTCGTCGACACGGTACGGATATGAGCGCTGTCTTCTGCAAGGGAAATTACCCATTGATTTTGCATTGGGCGTATGGTCTGGCCAATTTTACGCTCATTTGGCGCATAGGTAGAGCATGGTTTGGGAAAATTTATCACACCGCTGCAGGACGGAAGTGGCGACAGCAAATAATTATTGATGCCGAGTTATCTCATAAATGAGATGCAAGCATCTCGAGCACAATGTTGGACGAATGAAAACATCTATTCGAAATTCAATTTTGAGCAAAATTTTTCGAACATTTCGCCAGATATCGAGAGTCGTTTTAGACTTGAGTATTTTCGGCACCCTGCTTTTTTATTTTACAGCTCAGCTGCCTTTGGAGTTTTGGGTACCTATTGCGGGCCTGAGTTCCTCTTGATTTTGTAATTCTCACATATGCAATGGAGCCTACGGACCTGTGATGATACCTCTTGCGCTTGAATAATTGCCACATATGCATGTGCCAATTCTGGGGTTTATGAGCCAAAAGTGTAATATGCATCTCTCTCTGCGTTCTCGACGATAGCCCATGTCGCCAAACAATTGTTTTCCCTACCAGCGCTGCTTCACACATGTTCGTTCTGTGGCATTGTGAATTTCGCCTCCATATAGTTATGGGAATAGGTCCGATGGGGATAGGTCGACATGAAACGTTCAACAACTTGAACCGCAATGCGAAAAGTGATACCTTTTCCTGCGAGGCGTCACATCACGATTTTTCTCATGACACCGTGCTTTATGACATAACGGCAAACAGTGAAAGTTTTTTTTACTTTTTGGTCGAAATTACGGATTTTGTTTGGCGTCGCAGCCATTGACGACTGGAAGGGCGTTTGGAGAGAGGTGGTCCGCAGTCGTCTGTTTCACTTTGATGAGCCGCAGAAACTTCGAAATCTATTTTTGAATGCTGATTTGCACTTCTAAACTCCATTCCGTTTGAACTTACTCATTGAGAATGCTTTCATGTCTGCTTGGAGGAGCAAACAGGCAATTGTTGGCACAATGGCGATCTTACAGAAAACAGGCAGTTGAAGAAGATTGATTCTCGGCATAGAAATTATATTTTCATGCAAATATTCGAACAGAATTTCCACTTCAAGCAGGTGCTTGCTTCGTCAAAGGCGGGTGCTTTGCGAAATCATGGAAAACGTGAAGGGAGTTTCAATTGAATTGACCCGCATTATTCATTTCAATGTTCTGAGAGGCGCATTTATAGGTATAGAAAAACAGCGGAATTAATGTACTCATACCTACATGTGTTTTTCACATTTAACTGTTGCCTCAGAAACGTTTTTTCTTTCTTTTTACTCTTATGCAGGCGGTAGAAATTAAAACGTCAGATTGCAGCAAGTTTTTCCACAGGTGTCAGATTTGGATCTCGCTTGTTAAGGAGGATCTTTAATTTCTGCAGCATGGATTTTTTTCTCTAAAATCTGAACAGTTGTAATTTTTCACACGTATCAGAACATTAATTCCGCCGCCACTTTCCCTAAAAAAAGAACACAAATGGCCATTCTGCAGAAAAAACGAACAAACCGACGAAAGTCTCTTCACAACCCCGGCAACATGACAATTTCAATTTTGCCATCCTTTCTGCGTTTGCAAATTCCTCATTTTTCAGATCCATTAGATTGCGTTGTGCCTGCAAACCGCAAGCACTACACGCGAATTGGAAGAAAGAGTGCGACACTTCTGTATTGTTTTAAAATGACAAGAATCACGTCGCACGAATATCAGGGCAAGGCGGGAGGCGCCTTGAAGGGTGAGAATGCGCTGAAAAGGATGTTCATATTAATTAAGCTCCTATTCCAGGCAGGAGAATGATCAGCCACGCATTGTCCCCGTCACGAACGACATTCCAGAGTTCCGTCCGAAGCCCGGAAGGATTGATTTGAAATCCATGGGGAATGACATGGGATTGTGCCCGCGATGAATGAATCGTTTGGGTAAATCTCAGACCAATCAAAGCAACAAGCATATAGGCTTTGAACCACAAGGCCATCCCAAAACCAGAGAAATCGACTCTATATAGCATACGGCGCTGGATGCGTTCCAACGACGCACATTTGCAAACTATAAATGGGGGTCCCCAGGATGTCGATGCATACTCCAAAATAGACCTAACTAAGGCAAGGCAATAGGCAATTTCACGTATTTTAGCGGGCCACTTAAGTTCCTTTCAATAAAGTCAGAGCACTACACCTTGTTCCATTTAAAGATACAAACTGAGAATGCTTCACACTTTTCCATTTAAATGCACAGAAAACTTTAATTTCTGTGCCGAGAATGAAGTTTTCGACCGAGTTTTCATTGTTGAAAGAATTCTGAATTCACTCTGAGCACACTTGGAAGCATTCTTAGCTCATATATCTTCAAGTGGAATGAGGTTTATTTCAGCATGACCACAAAGGTGGACTGAAACTTCCTTTTGTAGTAAAACTCAGGGAAACCTTTCATGCATGCTTTTGGAACAATTATTCAATCGCGGATTCATTTGCTAGGCTCACTGGTTTTGGCATACGTGCCGTTTCATTGCCCCAGTATAAGTATGGTGCCCAAGTCCTATCTATCGCTCATGCCATCGTCCAGCAAAAGTGTTGAATTGTTGGAACGACCGTATTGATCAAAGCTTTCTGCGGCGAAAAGGCGTCGCGACCCCATCCTTTCCGCCAGTCACGATTCTTTATCGTTCAAATTTGCTGCAAAATTCATGACAGCGGCGCTAAAATCGAAAAATCTCATTTTAAAACGGCCCCGCCAACGCTATCACCGCCTCTCGTGCTGTCTTCCATCATGGCGATCGCATCCTCCTGAACTCTCTTGAATGCAACCATGGCTTTCTCTGCTTTTTTGCCTTCTTCCAAACGTCGCCGGCGTTTTTCGCATGAGATCACTCTTGCTCGGATCGCAGAAATCACTTCGATTTTTTGCAAACATCGGCCGCTTCTCGAAGCCCGTTTGCTGATGCCAGCAACCGCCCAATCCATTCATCGATTTACCTGGCCGCAATGAGGATGTTCGTGGGTTTCAGTGCAGAAATCGGGACGATCAAACCCATGCTGGAGCCGTCTTGTCCCGTCCACATCTCTGGAATAACTCTTCATGAGGTGGGATCCTCCTCCACTCTTCTCCACCTGCGCTCCTTTGACTCCATTCAAAGTTATGCAGCGTCGCAAATGCAGTCGTGCGGTTGAAGATTGAGGTCGAAGAACTCGCGAAGTTGCTGCTTGGTTGAGAAAGTCTTCGCGAGGCAACACTGCAGACCGCAGCTCGAAACTGTTCATGATATTGAGGGCCCCTGCGCTGCAGTTGCAGGCTTAATGCAGCAAAGTATATGAGGTCGTAAGGTGTTCATTGAGCATGCAATAGAGCGCCGAAACTATTAAAATGGAGGAAAGAATGAATTTCTGCTGCTCTTTCGAAGACCCCTCAGCGCTCAATCGTTTTGCCTCTGTCCGTAGTCATGCAACAATCCACAACAAGCTCCCGTGCCAGTTTTTTGTTTTGCCAAAAAACGGTCAAAGCCATGCGCATACATTGTTGATGGCGAACTCATTATTACTGCACGTGGATGTGATCCGATTATAAGATGATAATGAGCATTGACTTCTTGCATGCAATGGCATCGAATAAAAAAGGTATCTTGTGAGGAAGATTTCAAAAAATCTCTTGCAGGCATTATTTCATTGAACTCATTTATGTGGACAGTTGGTGAATGGAACCCACCCTCTCTTCGATCCGAAAGCTGCGAGCATTTTTAGGCAGAGAAAAACTCACAAAAACATTCATTTACAGATACAGAAACAATAATGACTCCCTAACAGAGGCTGTCAGATTCTTCTTGGAAAAGTTGGCAAAAGCAATGATTGGCATACTGTGCACCAGAAATGTGCACCATTTGTGAGTTCCATTTGCACCATTTATGGACCGTCTGCACCATTTATGTTCCATAAATGGGCATTTGCATTGTTGCTTTGTTCCCAGCACAATGTTTCTCTGACAGCATTTGTCACAAATGAACAACATACCCACAAACCAAACATGTCCCCATTGAAGGGTGCATTAATGTTCCTGTGACAGTGAGAACACGAAGCAGCTTGAATAAGGGATCTAGATAAAATTTATTTTCTGTGCTAAAAAGCCCTCTCTCGCCATTCGCATAGCAATGTGCTTTGTCGTTGAAATGTCAATTTGGAAATTTTCTGTTATCGTTCAAGTAAATTATTTCAGTCCAGGTAAACTTCATTTAAACCTCATTTCATTGAATAAGACGGCAACCCGGAATGTGTCAAGCATGCTCAGAGTGCGCAATTTGAATTTACAGTTGCCAAAACCGACCACCCTGTCCACAGCGATTGTTGTGTCGAATTGGTGATTAGGAACATTAGCATAAATATGCATTTCTCTAGGCCCATACCTATTTGCTTTCGAAGTGTCAAACAAACACTCTGCGGCAACAATAGATACAAAAGTCTCCCATCTCGGGTCATTGATCACTAGCCCAGTAGAAGCCTGCATATGCTGGCCATTTTTCAGACCCTGACACTTTAATTGGTGTTGACCTATAGCAACGCCTGCTGGTACCTAGGTACTTTGAAGCCTGATGGCAGGTCTGGCCCTCATTTTATTCGTATACTTCTTCTAAATTCACAAACAATTCCGGTAACGTGAGTATGCTATCGCCGCTATTGTCTGGCACATCGGCAGAAAATAAGCATTTTTGTGAAGCTTTTCTATTTATGCAGAAGAGGTGTACCTAAAATTTGGGTTCAATCTCCTAAATATTGAAAAACAGTTGCAATCCAAAGTTCCGCATTAAAGCTGGGAGAATCGTCAACGGCAGGGACATCAACTCCGGATTTACGCTAAACCGCGGTTTGGGAAGTAAATTTTTGCCATTGAAGTGGATGGCAAACATATACGTGGCAAACCTCGGATTAGCGTTGATCCGGAGTTGATCACCCCACAGCACGGTTTTTTCTTTCATCTTTGAGCAAGAATAACGTCATTCTGAATGAAAAAACTTGGCCAATCGTTGTGAAATCTAACCAAGCGAAATCCTCCCAATTTTAAATTTTCAGGAAAATTTTTGCGTTTTTACGAGTTGTGAAATCGGAACACGCGCGAGTGATATGGATCGCCAAAGCGTTCTGGACTATTTTTTTGAAAAGTTTGCACTGAAATCTCAGGGAGTTTTCAAGCACTCCAATAATGTCACATTCGTCAGAAAATCTCGGCTATCCTGGTTTTTTGAGCCACCCTGAGCCTGTGTTTCTCTCACGTGGTTTTTCTGGTAAGATAGAAATCAAAGCCATCGGTGGCATCATCTGCATTGGTCGCGAGGCAGAACACTCGGGGTAGACGACCTCAGTTTCTCTTTTTTTTTGGATTTGGACAGCACAAACCAGAAACTAACCCGGTCTACCTGTACACTCTACTCTAGTGCAACTAGAAAGCAAATGTGCAAATATGGATCCGTAAAGTGGGCGCATCACGCACGAATATGTATGAAAGTGTGTATCCTCAGTCAATTAAAGGCGGACAGGTTGGTCCAAATATGCGTGTGCTTTTTCCACGGCCCGCTATTTAGGCAGTCTGTTTTCCTGGCCCATCATCAAATAGGGCGGATTAGTCTATACAAAGGCCTGCCGGAACTCTTGGCCGAGTAAAGGTGCATCGGTGTGTTTGGTTTCTGCCATCCCCACCTGTCGTCCTAAAGATTTTGTCACCAAACAAATTCACGCCCGTTTTCCCCATTGTAACTCAACCTCATCAGGTGCAACTCATTAGCCAATTCACCAGACGGAAGGACATTTCGCAACAATGGAAAAGGAATCAGCGTTGTAAATAGAAATGAAATTTTCCCAACACAAATCTATATCCATTGGATTGGCTATTGAGTTGAACCTGAGGGTGATTTGCAATGGGGAACACCCACCGCCGACAGTCTACCAAATGTCTTGGCAGGAAAATTTTGAAG
>JASGXE010013421.1:0-12669 GCA_030068105.1 Sinentomon sp. SZTP_YWyxl
GGATATACTTGTCCAATTGGAATTTTCATTTCTATGTCCGAAGATATAATCAAATTCGCCGATAATCAAAACTAGGTTTTTGTGATTCGGCTTCCCGATTATGGACGCAGCGTATTCGAAGCTGTAGACCATTGAAATCTGCAATGGAACGTACGTACGGCCCAGATTAAAGAGCGTAACAAATATCGGGACGACAATGTCCTGGTCAGCAGCGTGCAATTCGAGCATCAAACTATCCCTGACGTATGACATGATTTTTCTCGTTGAACCACGAAAATGTTTATTGTCATATGCCAGGCGAAATTCATAGGATTGTACAAACACTACGCTGAGAGAAAAAGTCGCCTGCCTCTCTTCCGATAGCATTGAATTTCGAATAACTCGCAATGACGTCAATGCCTCATCAAATGAGCGCTGAGCTGTATCATCGCCTGCCTTCCGAGGAAACCCAAATCTAGAAACGTCGTAACAATTTGGGAAAAGGCTCTTATCAGCACAATTTCTCGATCCTGAACTAGATATTACTGCCGAAGAAGCAAGTAAGACTGCTTGCAGGAAGGATGCGATTAGTGTAATTTGGAAGTTTATAGACATTTTCTCCACTTTGCAAGGAAGTACTCTTCGACTGTGAATCCTGTGTTTTTGGAGCCCACAATGGCTACTGCACGGCCTTCTGTCAGCATCCACAATAGTTTTGACTATTTAAACAATCGGATATTGTGATGCGTGAAGAAACCCTTTAAGCGCAGGACTTTCTGCTGCCGGTACTCTTTAACCTTGTTTCTAAGCGGCCAGAAAACTAATTTGTAGCAGTTCCTCACCTTGTTTTCCATGCAATGCTTCATTGCCATGAATTCTTGAGTTGTCTGACATGTAGTTATTTATTTTGCCGAAATGCGGACTTTATTTTGTCTTGGAGCTCGCTGAAGTTCAAAATGTGATGACTTGATTTCACGCTTACTCCTTGGCAACAAAATCCATCAAAAAACTGAAGTGGAAAATGCCGTTTTTATTGGCATTCAAGTTTCCATAGATTGGAGTGTCGAAATTGAAATGCCCTTCCCATATTCGTTTGTAAAATGATGAAAAACAGTCTAACAGCAATGGATCCTAATTCGCTTCAGCAAAAGGAGTGGAGAAAGTCATTCCAGCTGTAATTCGTTTTCAAAGGTACCTGCACAAGTAATTTAAAGATTAAAAAATTACTTTTGCGGAGAATTGCTTTCCTCAACCCAAAAATGTAATTTCTTTCACCGTTAAAATCGGATCCAATGAAATAATTATGACAAATGACCATTATTAGGCAGAAAGATAATGGTCATGGACCAATGTTTTGCGATTGCGCAAGTGGATAATCATCTGAATATATCCGAGAAAAAAGTCCTGGCGCTCCTTTTAAGTCATTTTATCGTTTAAAATGGTTTCGGTTGAAATGCCAGGAATCAACTGTCGACTCTTCGTTAGCAATTGGAAAAAAAAACTGCCTGCAACAAGAATTCCACACTAAAATTACCTTTAAAGAAGCCTCCTGGACCTAACGTTGAGCTACGTGGAAGCACTCTTAATGGGATCCATCATATTATTCTCCAAAGAAGTGCTTTGTGGAATGCGTGGCTGCAGAACTGTTTCGTGGCAAACAAAACCAGAAAAATTGGTCAATTGATCGCAATAGAAACAAATTGTTTCTTGCAAAGTTTAGAAAATAAATTTTCTTGCAAAGTTTTCACAAAAAAAAAAACAAGACTTTTTAAATTGTCGTTTTGCACTCAATTGGCCTTTTGCATCTGAAATTTCTTTTGCGGCATTTGAATACCGCCGAGCAAGCACAAAATTTAGAGCTCACAAAAAATCAAGGGCTTTCAAAGATCTTTATTTTTACTCTTATCACAGGCACCCATTGTCGGCAGGACTCTTTGTTTGTGATTTATAATAACTGCAGCCTGCACCTAACCGGAGCAAACCGGAGCAAACCGGAGCAAACAGCCCCTGGGAGCGCAGCACCTGGCTGCAGCATCTATAACCACTTCAAGACGACCGTTGTCACCAACTATTGCCGTCTGGCGTGCTTTCTGATTTGGAATCGTTGGCCAAAAAAACGGATATTGGCCCAGTCCAATAAAGTCGAATCTCCAGATATGACAAGGATTAAACCTTGTAATTACTGAATACATTTGGAGAAGAAAATTTCGGCGTTACCTGTCGGCGATGTCAGTCAATTTCAGCAGCCTGTCGGGCAATATAGGTGGAAAAGAGGCACAAAACAAGCAATAGGAGCAAGGTGGTGAGGTCAGCTTGATTCGCTAGAACAAAACTTCATGTAAAAACAAGAAAAAGGTTCGCTTCCAGGGAAGTCATGGTTTTGTCTCTTGCAGTGTAATTACTTTCGAAATGATTTCCACGTAAAAACTGCAAAACCAGATAGCTTGGCAAAATGATCAAATTAACCTTTTGAAACCGATTGTTACGTCAACGTAACATCCTTAAGGGCAGTCACGTGACGACAGCCTTAAGGGAGAAATGTCATTTTTGGTTTTTCACAGAATTGGGTAGATGAAACGCTCCTCCACATTCGGCAAAAATAAAAAAATGCGAAAATCCATCAGCAATGGCCTGAAAAATGCAAATATATGGCGAAAAAATCTTTGAAGGAAAGATTCATGAGATGGTCCCTGGGATTAGTGGTCCTTGGAATCCAAAATAAGCATTAATTGTTCCCTTGATCGCTTCAGAATGCAACCAGAAGTTATCTGACTGTCAACAAGTCAAAATTGTTTCACCAAAGAGATGTTCATGACCTCTCATTAGCAGCAATCAATTTTCAAAGTCCATCATCATGAAAATGCATTGTCCCTTCATCTTGCATTCATTTTGATCATCAAATACTCATTTATTCTGCTGCGCCTTCCTCGAGTCCTTCTCTTCTCAACAGATGAAATGCTTTTTTGCCAAACGGCCAGAGCAACCGCCGTGCAGTCAGTTCAAAATGACAGCTGAACAAAACTCCAGGATCGCAGAATCTGTTTGGGAATGAAGAAAAAACAGGGAAGGAAAGAGGAATACGAGGGGGGTAACTGTGGGTGTGAACCTCCTTCCCAAGTCTATCATGCCTTGCATACAGTCCACCACCAGTCATGTCGAATCTGCGTTTGAAGAGCGTCCCATTTGTTCATAAAACTCGCAAAGAACAGCGGCAGTTTTTCCTCAGCGCGCTCTTTCTTTTAAATCAACTAGCCGGCTGCGCCGGCTAGCAGCCGGCAACTAAAACGAGTATACGGAATATCCGGTGTATACTCGAGAAACCTATAGTTTCTGCGGGTCCCTGGCTACAATTCCATCATCACAGTTTCCTTCTAGTTTAAACAGAGCGCTTGAATTGGCTCCTTGTCGGGCTCCATTCTATGTAAGAATATATGTCTCCATTCCATAACTATGTAAGAATATATGTTCTGGGTAACATATTGCAAAGCCCCGTCTACCACCGCATCGACGGCGTCTGTCCACCGCATCCCGGGATCGGTGCCACCGATTCCACTACTTGTCAAAAAATATGTTTTCATTTTTTACAAATTTGTATTTTTCACCCCATTTCAGACCAAGAAACTCACCTTAACCGAGGAACAGGGTAATCTCACAATGCATTTTAGGGTTGGGTTGGATTGAGTTGAGGTTAGGTATAGGTAAAGTTGGGTAGCTTTGATTGGGCACCTTTAGATAAAGAAGAACCATTTAATGTGTGCAAAAATAACCCAACTGAACCTCAACCTAATCTCACCCAACCCACAATCCATAATGCTGGTCAGTTCAGGTGTGTGTCTTCATGTGTGCCCGTAAATGGCAGTGAAATATTATAAAATGATTGCAAAAATGAAACCATGGCTTTTTGAGATGCAGTGGATGCGATTGCGCCGAATCCGATATGCGGTCGATACGGTGGTTGATAGGCTCATTGGAACTGTTACTCTGTGCGTGTAAGTAACATATTTTTATTTATTTATTTATTTCGATTTTATTTGCTGATTATAGTGCAAATATGTCAACGGTGAATATTTACAATCATACCAGATCAACGATTAAATGCAGGAACTATTCAGTGAAATTGGAATGAGAAGAAATGCACAGAAACTGAGAAAAAACACAGGAAAACAGCAGTGACAGGAACTTGCCATGAAATTTACAGGAATGGGAATTGGTCTTCTAGGATTCAAGGTGGCAGGTGTTCTCTTGCGACATGGGTGATTGCGCGAAGCAGTGGGGAATCTCTGGGTAGAGCATTCCAATCTTTAAGAGATCTCGGGAAAAAAGAATTCAAGAAAACATTTGATTTGATCAGGGGTATGCGGTACTGAAAATCATGAGTGGCTCTTCTGTTTTGAAAGTTTTCAGTGAAAAGTGGAGGGATCTTTATCAATGTTTTACCTTTTAATATTTTAATAAGAAATGCAAGCCTTTTCTCATTTCTGCGGGTTCTAAGAGGGGTGAGCTCAAGATCAGTTAGCATAGAAGTGACATATATTGATGACTTGGTGATTTTGATGACTTGGTGATTTTGGTGATATTGATGACTTGGTGATTGACTTGGTGATCGACATCAATTGCGTTTGATGTGACGATCGGAAGCGAATGCGAGTCCTCCGCCGGTCGTCTTGCACCGGGAGTTTCTCGCCATCTGGAGGACGCCAGAACTTGCCATCTGGTCTCCTCATTCGGCACTCGACAACAGCGCACGCTGGCCAATCAGAGGCCGAGTCACTGGCCAAGCTGAGAGCGCAGGAGATCTGAAGACGCGTCCTGAAACCAGACCGGCTCATATAAAAGCGGAAAAACGAAATTTGCAGCATGCAGTTGATATTTCGAGAGCGAACAGAGAAACCCAGTCCAGTCCTGTTGGGTTTGCGGTCAATATGACATCGTGGTCCAGCGGCAGAGGTCTAACGGCAGTGTGCCGGAAAGGCCAATGACAAAAATGCGTTCTGGCGGAATGCCAAAAGCCGCAGAAGTTGCACATTTTTGGTGTTCTCCAAGACCATTGTCCAACTCATTTTCACACATAAGCAACGCAAATCTGTTTGGAAACACACAAATAAACGACACCTGCTCCCCAATTTTTGCGAATTTGACGCAGAAAAGTTGGAATTCTAAGGCGTGCAGCATCGGTTCAGACAATTTTTGTCGACTGCTGGGCATCGGAAATTGTCCGGACGTATACACAGCGTGATGGGCGGGTAGATCCTGAAAACTGTCCGGACGTTATATACACAGCGTGACGGGCGGGTTGGACCGCCGTCTATAATAGTGGTCCGATTCCTCTCTGGTGTTGTTGTCACGTTTTCGTTTATTTTGTCGGCATGATCAAAGCAAATAATGGCCACAGTACCTATACCTGCAGACCAGCAGAAATTGCCCCAAGATACTTGTATAAATAACTCATTCTCAGAAACTTGAAAACATTTCTTTTGACTCCATTGTGACAGATCTTATTCTACCGAATTCCTTCTTCAGCACTGTTACTTTATTCCGGTAATTTGCAATCCATGCCCTTTGATGTTATATCCTCAAATAAAAGCACAGGCATTGAATCTGGCATAGCAGGTATCCAGTCTTCATTCAATGAATTTACATCCCTTTTATGTCTCTCTGTCGGTGAGCACTTTTTCCGGTAGGCACTTTTTCCTTCGTTCTGCATTTCGGTTCGGTTTTCTTTTTCTTTTATTTCT
Source organism: Sinentomon sp. SZTP_YWyxl (assembly GCA_030068105.1). Classification (NCBI taxonomy): domain Eukaryota; kingdom Metazoa; phylum Arthropoda; class Protura; order Sinentomata; family Sinentomidae; genus Sinentomon; species Sinentomon sp. SZTP_YWyxl. Next base: position 5,715 of record JASGXE010013421.1, read on the forward strand.
GCACATCTGAAGTGGACCAAAATTGATAATGAAGCGTGCGCGACTGGTGACTTTGTGCGGAAGCAGACAGGCGCATACCAGCCGCGCATGCCACAATGTCAACACAAACAGCGGCATTTGTCAAAGGAAAAAGTAAGTTCGAAAATTGTAATGTCGGATCGGCGGCTGGATTGCCTGTTATAAAAATGTTATCCTCACATTTATGGCCCTGGAAATGACATCGACTTCTTCGAAGAAGCTGGGTGACAAACTCTTATCAATGCATGCTGCTTTTCCCACTGATGGAGCACAAAATGCATACCCTTCGCCATTGTACACCCTGCATAAAATGTGTCAAGCTTTTTATGACTCGATCTTTTTTTGCGATAACTAAATTCGAAAATAAAGTGAAAACCAACATTACAATGGAACAGTGGACTTCCATATCTGAACGACTGGTTCTCGTCGTTGCTTCAACGTGCCCATCCGAAAATTTTGTTTCGATCGACGACAATGTGTCGGCTCCACGCCTTAAGAGGTTAACAGAGGCCTTCATTCCAAATTTTCTCAAACTCTACAACTGTGTTGTCGTTTTGAATGTAATAGCACCAAGATATGTTTATAAAATCAAAAGTTATTCAGATTTGAAATTTTGCCTAAAAACTGCAGCGAAAACCTGACTTTCGTGTCTATCGAATGTTAAAAATATGGGAAGAAACTATCCTAGACCGACCAAATTTTGCATGAGACATCAAAAATGATGCAGTTTGATGGGAAGAACCTTACTCGGCCCAAAAACAGACAGGATCAGGGTGTGGTCCCGTACCCATTGGGAGGTAAAGGGTTATGATTAGGACGAACTTTGCAAATAAACTGGGAAACGACTTGATTAACAAAGGTGAAGCCATAGGAAGTTACACTGATGGAATTTAGCATCCTCTTAATCCATGCCTTGACCATGTCTGTTTGATAAAATTAATTATGTTATGGTCTGAACATCATCATCTGAAAACATTTCTTGTACAATTGAATCTTTAGCGGAAAACACCTCCCCAAAGTGAGCATTTAAAACGCTTGTCTTGTCCATGTCCTGATACCAAAGCAAACCCTCTGCAGACAGGGCAAACGCTTTTTTCCTGTTTTTTTTTCCTGCGTTTTTATCTGATACCAATGTCCACGATCTTTTGAATGTCACGCCTATCCTCTTTGCACAACCCATCAACAAATGCCTTTTGTGCTACTTCTTTTGCTTCATTACACTCTCTGAATGCAAACAGGATGACTCAAATGAGTCGCATCTTCAACAAGCCAGCATGGGAAAATAAAAACGTTGAATGATACATGTGAAGCAACAATTTTATTTGAAAAAACAACAAACTCTGAAATGTACTCGCAAAAAATAACGAAGCAGTTTTTAAGAGTTGGTGAAACCGGGCATGAGAATGGGACAAAACTAGGCATAATGAGCCAGCATTGTACGAGCGAAAACTGGATAAACAAACTGAATAATTGGCCCAACTTTGAATAAATTATCAGAGCAAAATACCAAAGAGCAGGTGGGTGGCACTTAGCTATGACTTCCTTTGAATCTAGACAATGGTGACTGAACTGATCCAGCTCAGCAACAAAACTTTTGAAACCCTCCACTGAACACTTGTCTTCATAACATCAGGTTGACGAAAATAAACTTTGGATTAGCTGACGAAAATTAACTTTGGATCAAATGACAATTTTGCAGTCAACAAAATGACCGAATACTGATAAACTAAACTTTCTCATAAGTTAAAAAATTTCTTCTGTCCTTGCTTTTTCACCCGCAAACGTATTGAACTGCTGTCCAAGTTCGCATCACCAGCAGGCTTCGTTAACGAGTCCTTGATAGTTGCACCGTCTACGTAGACATGGACCTCGGAGTCCTTCCCGATCTCACCACGCTCGTGAGCAAGGGCGAGCGAACTCACCACTATCCTTTCAACTTCGTGTTTGATTGATCTTGCTCCGTAGTTCACATTATATCCTTTCGTGATCAGGTCAAGGACATGCCGGTCGTAAGTTAAGTTGATATTGTGAACTTCCTTTGCCTAAAAAATGAAAAATGTTCTCTTCAAATCATCTACCAGAAAAATGAAATGAGTAAAACAAATTTTGCAAAATCACCAAGTACTCGTATGCTAAAGCTCATAACAGGGTGGGGGCACATGCTTCTCCACTCTACAATCCAGTCACTTGCCTTAGTCTGCCTCCTATTAGGAAAAACATCATCAAATCCACAAAACAACCAACAAGAGAATCAATTATCTTTCTTTCCGGCTTCAATTCAATTATCAACCGAGATGATGAGATCAAAAGCCTCCCACAGTCCCACATGTCTACATTTTGGAATTTTTTTCCGTGGACGAAAATGCAGCCTTTGTCACTATTTTTGTGTCGCTGCATTGATCTACTTAATTCGGTTTCTGATATCAGGTACCACACATTCATGTGACCAATGTTTTATAAAGCCATTTTTGCACGCATTCCAATTGTGACCGAAATCTGAATTTACCATTTAGGCCTAGTCTGACAATAATGTGGAAGAATCTGCCAACCCCTTCCTTACAATAAAATTTTATTTGACATTGTGAAATTAAGAAGGAAAACAATGCCTAAATAGACAAAACATGAAACAATGTATGATGACCAAGAAGAACAGTGTATCTTACCCTCTTTGACCACTTATCGAGCTCCATCGACCCGAGATCTTTCAACTCAGACGTTGAAAATGGGAGGAAGTAGACTATTTCAGTGATTCGACCGAGAAACTCATCCCTCTTGAAATGCTTCTTTAAAATTGGCTCAATCACCGTTTCTTTGAATGTGCTGCCGATTTTGATGTTGGCCGATAAAGCCCTTTGATCTAAAGTACAAAAACAGAAATACCAAATGCAGCACCCTTCAAAAGGTTGGGTCAAAAAGCTTTTGTTTCAATTCTGCAGGTCGACATGAAAATAGTGTCCATGAAAACAACAATGTCTACCTTTCATCTTCTATTTTTCAGGAATTCGTACCGAATATGAATCATTATTGCTGCCTTGTGTTTACAACAAAATCATTGTAACAGTCACCATGGCAGGCTACGGAAATTGGTTCATGGACGACCGACACAAATCAATGCATCTGAATCCGTCCTTTTCCAGTTGGTTTCAAATGAAATTGATGCAACACAAAGTTCAAAGTGCTTTTGTCCACAGAAAAGGAATGCGATCAAAAAAATCCAACAAGCATTTGCAGCGTAAAAATGACGACCGACACAAATCGATGCATCCGAATCCGTCTTTTTTCAGTTGGTTTCAAATGAAATTGATGCAACACAAAGTTCAAAGTGCTTTTGTCCACAGAAAAGGAATCCGAAAAATCCAACAAGCATTTGCAGCGTAAAAATGACGACGGACACAAATCAATGCATCCGAATCCGCCCTTCTTCAGTTGTTTCAAATGAAATTGATGCAACACAAAGTTCAAAGTGCTTTTGTCCACAGAAAAGGAATGCGACCAAAAAAATCCAACAAGCATTTGCAGCGTAAAAATGACGACCGACACAAATCAATGCATCCGAATCCGCCCTTCTTCAGTTGTTTCAAATGAAATTGATGCAACACAAAGTTCAAAGTGCTTTTGTCCACAGAAAATGAATCCGAAAAATCCAACAAGCATTTGCAGCGTAAAAATGACGACCGACACAAATCAATGCATCCGAATCCGCCCTTCTTCAGTTGTTTCAAATGAAATTGATGCAACACAAAGTTCAAAGTGCTTTTGTCCACAGAAAAGGAATCCGAAAAATCCAACAAGCATTTGCAGCGTAAAAATGACGACCGATACAAATCAATGCATCCGAATCCGTTCTTCAGTTGTTTCAAATGAAATTGACGCAACACAAAGTTCAAAGTGCTTTTGTCCACAGAAAAGGAATCCGAAAAATCCAACAAGCATTTGCAGTGTAAAAATGACGACCGACACAAATCAATGCATCCGAATCCGCCCTTCTTCAGTTGTTTCAAATGAAATTGATGCAACACAAATTTCAAAGTGCTTTTGTCCACAGAAAAGGAATCCGAAAAATCCAACAAGCATTTGCAGTGTAAAAATGGCCACCAAAGACTTTTCAAAATAAAATAGAAAAGATGAAAGACGACGTTTAGTTTGGAAAAATAATTCGGAGCTTTGAATACGATGAATAGGTATATTCCGTATATTGCAAACAGAGTAACTTGTGAAATAACTTGTGAAAAGAATTAAAGTGCTGTTGTCTTGTCGTTGCCAATGAAGCTTGCCAGATTGATATAAATCCAATTATTGCTACCAAAATTAGTGACCTTTAAAAAGCAACTGCTTCCATTTTTTCGGACGCCACCTTGTGTAACTTACCAATAGTTCCGCCTCTCCGCTCTGCGGCCAGTTTTTCTGCTTCAGTCCTCAACTGTGTGGCATGTGCGGCTATTTCACGATTGCCAAGGTTGGCTGTCATGATGAATGTTGCACGTTTGCAGTTCACTGTGTCACCTTTACCATCTGTTAATCGGCCCTGCAAAGGGGAAAAAGGCATGGAGTCAAAGCAAGCCTAGTTAGCATTCACAAGTGGCAGGATTCAAATAAATTTGTTTTTAAAAAGAAGTTGCCCTTTGCGTACATTCTTCATTCCCTGGAAACACGTTCAGCATGGGCTTCCTCCTTGAAGACACTTTTGTTCCGCTTCGCCTTCAAAAAATAAGTGAGTCAGATTGCAGCAATCATTTTTGTCAGAACACATTCTTTGATCAAATGAGATCGCAAAAATTTACCAGCACACAAGGTGTTAATTATTATCGGGTACAGAATAACTAAATGAAATGGCAATGTCCTTTCCCTGCTTGTTTTCTTTTTGTGGCTCCACAGCATTATGGACATGCCCACTGCAAGCAAGCATAACTTTGTAACCGTGTGGTTCTTGGACTGTGTGGAGTTTTGATCAATGTGAGAGGGTGGTGCTAACTTTGTCACAAATAAATGCATTCCAAAATATATTTTGCACGAACTGTGCGACAGAGGGAGCAGTTGCAAGATCTGGAATTAAAACATCTCATGCCAAGCAGAAGGAAAACTGTCCGATTCCGTATCATCCGTGCAACTTGCAAGTACTGGTCTATGTGATTTCTATGGATGCCTTTGTGAGTCTGACTAAACAGTTAAAGCAACTTGGTGAAGAAGGACATTTTACATCTCAATTGGGGCATGGTTGCAAGAATTTTGGTGATACCATTACGAGTCTCGTTGGTAGCATTTGTTTTAAAACTGCTTACTTTTTAACTCGTTTTGACATCACTTTGCTGGCCATCTCTCAATTTTTACCTAAATTCCAGCGGATGAAATAATTAAAATGTTTTTGATGATTCTTGGTTTGAACGATTTTGTGCTTAATTTTTTTCACATATGGTATAGTAAGCATATCCATCTGTATTGAGCATTGTGACCCATCCTTGAAAAATAAAGAAGCTCAATATCTATTATTGATGCAACAAGGTAAAGTGCCAAATCCCAATGAATAAGACAATGCTGATCAAAATTCGACAAGCCATTTTGCAACACAGCTGGATCCCCTTCCAGAAATATCACACAGTACCAATTCAGGGATGGGTAGGTATAATACCGGTGTATAATACGTGACTTTTACACGTATATTACCATGGTATAATACTCTGGCATAAAACTGTTTGTGATATTATACGCCTTGAAACATATGTGGCACATGTTTTGGGGTGAAATCGGCTGGGGAGTATGATTTTCACTGTGTTTCATCAGCATCTAAAGTATCAGGCTATCAGTATCTAAAGTTAATCAAATGCATTTGTAAAATAAGTCGAGCGAAATTGGGGTTCTCTCATGGGGATGTCTTCCAGTGAGGGCTTCCCCTGGAGTATAATTCACGTGGGAGGATTTCAGTTTCAGAACAGTCTGGTTAATTCAATTCAGTTGGCAGCACACGCAACGCAACGAAAAGAAAGAGGAATGTATCCCTACCTAGGCACACCTGCAGAAGTCAAAATTGGATATTGATCTCAGCCTGTTTCAGTCGGCTCATTTCCAAAAGAATGTGTGAAAGTAAGATTTGTATTGACCAGATGGCACGAAAATAGCATAAAAGCCGCTGCTTCCCTCCCCATTTGGTGATTCGGCATTGGCTAAACAACATTCTGCTGGGTTTTGGATCTGAAAGTGAGCTCCTGAGAGTCGACTTGAAGATTGTTGTGTGTGTGTTCTCTTGCCTCATAAACGACTTAGCAAAGTGATATTTAAAGTGGTTTCTAGTTATTTCTTCCCGTTTGGCTTGGTCAAAGGCAATAACACCTCGGATCTTCTGGAATAAATTGTCGCTAAAGAGTGAGCATAGACCATTACAGAGTGGATCCAACTTACTGCAAAATCTGGGTTTTGATGAACGGAGCTGAGAGTTGATTTTGCTGGGGCGTCTGACCAGCAGTGTGGTAATTGAGTCACCATAAAACCCTATATCTCTCTTCCCCCCCCCTTACACTATCCACAGCTTCCAGGAGTAATCTGTTCATTTTCCTACCTAATTAAACACCCTGTTTCAGGTTTTGCCAAGAGAGCTTAGGATTTGGGTGTTACTTTCTTGTGTGCCTGATTAGTGATTAGTCATAACAATTAGGCCTACAAGATCACAGCTCTGCTCATAAAGGTACAGCTGTCAACTGGAGATGATGCTGATAGGGTTTTCTTTCCCTCTTTTATTCACTGTTCTAGCAGAAAAAGACAAAGGATGCCTGCAATGAGCATTCTGAACTCATTTTTTTTCGATTTTCCCAATTTGCTTTCCTGACCTATTTCCAGTCCAGTCACTTTTGCTTTCCTCATGACGGGCATCAATGCCATGGCAAAAGGAAATAATTATGAAATCATGAATGCAATTTTTGCATCCACCAACTCTCTCACTTCTTTT
>JASGXE010013422.1:0-27827 GCA_030068105.1 Sinentomon sp. SZTP_YWyxl
GCTGGTGGGGCGTTATATAGCCAGTCTGGCTATTGCTCCCTTCCAATATCGTTTCCCAATTTAGACCACCTACCTTGGTACTGTTTATAGTGAAACAAAGGCTGTTTATTTTTTCTTCAGTGTGAGTGACATGAGTGGTTGAAAAAAATTTCAGGCAAAAAAATTTCAGGTAGGCTACCTAATGAAAAAAAGGAGATTGAGACAATTATTGAGTACAAGGATTAGGCTTGCCTTCCTGCAAAGCATGGTAGGTTGGTAGGTACCTACCTACCTACTTTCCCATCTTTCACTCACCCAATTTTGAGTTTTGTCTTTGTGAAGCACATGCCCATCCTTTCCGTATCAATGGCCAGTGTTTTTCACTCTTGCCCTTTGTGTGCACAAGTTTTACCTATCAGATCTTTACATCATCAAAAAATTATCTTGTAGGTAGGTATTTCATTTTTCCTGGTAGGTATGCTAGCATGTTATCTTTCAGTTTGTCTAATTTCTTTCTTCCTTTTCTTTTTCCACCTGACAATGATGCAATAAAAAAAAATGAGGCTGTGGGTTTGTTTTAGTTTAGATGAAACAAAGTATTAAGGCAAGATACGTAACTTTTGATGCACACAGGCGTATTGGCAGAGAGAGGGACAACGAGGTCAGCTGATCTTCATTTTTCTTTCAAATCCCTCATGTGAGTATGCTGTTCCTGTTTTTGGCAGTAGGTACTGAAAACCTAAAGCGGGGCTGTTTTTTAATTTTTCAATGACGTGGACCTCTGTTCAAACTTCGCCGGTCTCATATGTGCCCTCTCATATATGGCTGTAAAATGATTTGCCGACCCAGCAACCTGCGCAGTGCACATGGGTTTGCCATCCCAGATAGATAGGCCTTGCTCTCTCGGAAAAATGAAATTTTGCCAATCTTACACTGTGATTTCGCACGCCGACACAAGACCAACGATTCAACGAATGCCAATATACAAGTGTTATAAGCTAAACACGGAACACCCAAAAAAGCAAAAAGAAAAAAAAAAAAAAAAGAACGACGAAGATTGGTACTTCGCTTCACATTGCCTCAGGCAGCATCAATTCCAAAGAGACGGAACAGTTTTCCCGGACCACGTTCCCGGACCACATCGATTCCAGTCTCATTCGAACCAGGGGTACTAATGAACTCCGATGAGATATGGCGGTACAGCCAGGTCGAAGCTCACCAAAAGGAAGAATGAGACTGCGATTTGTGAAGGCGATTGCAAATTGGCCTAGTACTCATCATTCCACTTGAAGATATGAGCTGAGGATGCTCCCAAGTGTGTTCGAGTGAATTCAGATTTCTTTCAACAATGAAAACTCGGTCGAAAACTTCATTGTCGGCACAGAAATTAAAGTTTTTCTGTGCATTTAAATGGAAGAATGTCAAGCATTCTCAGTTTATATCTTCAAATGGAACAAGGAGTAGCTCAGTTGGGAGAGCGCGAGACTTGTGATCCGAAGGGTGAAAGTGGTCGTGGGTTCGAATCCCAGTGAGGAAAGAATTTTTAAGTTTCAATTGCCAGATGTACCCACTGAAGTTCCCCAAGGGATGGCAGCTCTCCAACAGGTATCACGCAAAATTATATTTTTAGGGGAGGAAGTAATTGTAGCGTAGGAGGTCGGGAGATATAAAATGGTCAAAATATCAAAGAATCAGGGTAGATCCAAATTTTACTGCAAAAACAGGTCTCTGTCGCACAGTTTCCAAAAAAAATCATGAGTTTCGGAGGGGCGAAGCCCTTGAGCCCTACCCGTCAGATCACCGTTGTCACAGAACACTGAGCAAATTTTACAATCTGGGCATTCGGCTGGGAAATTCCTGCCACGCCTCCCAATTACATGCAAGCTTCTTTCTGCCTTGCGAAACAGGCACATGACAAGGCACCATGGCCGGTCGTCCATAGTCACCATGGTCAGATCGTCCATAGTCGATAATCTTCCTGAAAACTTCTTGGCCGACTTATCCATTTCCAAATTATGCAGCAATAAAGCCATTTTACAGCATCATGCAAAAAATGACAGTTAATACGCTACACACAGGGATGGGTAAATTGGAAATTGGACACGTATTATACGTGACGTATTATACTCACGTATAATACGCGTATAAAACGTATAAAACCAAAAAAAGACATGTGGCACGTAGTTTTTCTCGTTATTTTGAGCACATCGCAATGCAAGTGAGCAAGCAGGCCTAAATTAAAAGAGAAAAGATCAGCAACAGGACAAGTCTTTTTATCAATTGCAAAAACAACACAGGCAGGTAGCTAGATAGATACGAGTCCCTACCAAATGTTGACATTAGGCAGGCCTGACTATTGCTGCTGCCTTTTTCATGCTAAAGAACTGCGATGAGCATTCACAACTCATTTTTGCCAATGGAATGGTATCATTTTGTGGTCATTGCTTTGTCTGCAAATTTCCACAAGATCAAAAAAGAGCACTGACCAACAAACAAATTCCTGCACATAATTAGTTGGGTCTGAATAAAAAAAAATTATATTTCCTTTTGAATATTTTTTTATTATATTGAATATGTTTCAAATGGCATCAATTATTGTTGTTGGTACCTACTTCATGGGAAACCAAAATTTTTGAGAACTCGTTTTCGCCAACATTTGATCCAGACAGAGGGGTCAAGGCATATTGTGCTTTTCATGGTTTGCATTGGGAGCTCAGTACAGTTTTTGGCATAGGTATTCAACACCCTCTTTAAATTTTACGATTTTTTTTACCTTTGAGCAGCAGTAGGTACCTACCTGCCTTAAGGAACATGCTTTTGAAAAAAGGATAACAGAAGTAGGTAAATGGCATCTTTTTAAATATAAAACTAATGTTGGGAAAACTGGAAAGGGAAAATTGCATCTCCAAAAACATTTGTGAAATATGAGTAACCTCAGAGGAAGAGTAGTTTGGAGAATTGCAGGACATAGAGAAGTGATGGTCACGTTATTTTTTCCATTTCTGAATGAGTTTAAATTTTGCACACAGTGTCTTGGATTTGCTAAAACATTGCTGCATCTCATTTGGCATAAACAGCACCATTTCTCACCAAACAAATCTAATCCACTCGTGCTCAACATTGCTGTGGGTACCTTAAACTTGGAAACTTCAAGCATTGTACCTTGAATCTGTTTGTAAACTGAAGGAGCAAATAGTTTAGTTAAGAAAATAAATTGAAGTGTTTTAACTTGTGGCATGGGTGAACCATGACACATCCCATCTTCCCACTGACCGTATTCATTTTGTACCGATATTAGGCCCAATGTGAGCCATTTGAAAACTAATTCAAAGTGCAGACAAAGCAATTCCCAGCATTGCCGATCAGTTGGGCTTAACCCCATAGTGGCATCATCATGCGATGGCTGTCCTCCTTTATTTGCTTTTAAGTCACGAAAAAAATGAAACCCATTACAGAGACAAAAAATGTGAAAACATCCAGAAAACGAAAAGAAAATTCCCAGTCCCATTATTTTACACAACATGAACAAATCGACTTAAAATAACTGGCATAAATGTCGATTGCTGCACAAGTATTGCATCTTGATCCGCACATTTTCATTTAAACTTCTTTAATTATCTAAATAAATACAAATCCTACGACTCTGGCAATATGCACAATCAATTTACCTGCCACGTTGCACCCCAAAAACATGTGCCATGTGCTGACATCCGGCGAAACGTATAATACGTGGGTTTTATACGTACGTATAATACTACGTATAATACCGTAAATTTTACCGTATAATACGTGACGTATTATACCTACCCATCCCTGGCTACACATCAACAAAAATCGGCCAGAAAATGACTAAATCTTCACTTGCGAATAGCTTATGAGTGCTTCAAAGCTCTCATAAGCAATTTCCAGATTTGCCAATTGTCACAATGTTATTTGCTTGTGATGCTCATAAGTCCTAATGAGCCTCTTAGCTAACAGACTGATTTACGAGTGCCAATTGAATAGCCAATCAATCTCTTAAGTCAAACTAAGAGTCACGTAAAGTTACGAGGTCGAATTGAATAAGCCCCCAGGAGCCTGAGTGCTCTTTGCACAGTTGACCGTGGTCTTATATTCATTTTAATGCGGGTAAAATATTTTTCACTTTGCGCCCATTTTTCTTTTCTTGTTTCGCTCACATTATGCTGTTGTCTGTGATAAATAGTCAAAGTGTTTTGGGCTTTTGGCCATCAGGTCAGGGGCCATTACATTGGCCACGGCCTACACTTGCCCAGAGATGCTGCTAATGACTTTTAATAGAGCCAACGTTTGTATGTTAAAATTTTAAAATGTGATAAAATATATCCTGCACATTTCTTGCAATAGGCCTATCTTTCATTTTTCGTGCAATAGGTACATTGTGCCTTCATTGTTTTTATGTCGTGTTTAGCATTGCATGTGGTTTAATTTCGTCATGGGATTATGCAATCCCGTCCTCATTTCGTCTTGTTTCGTAATCCTCTATGAATTGTGTGATTTTTACTGAATCATTTTCGGATTCGCTTATAGTCAACTTCAACATGCTAGGCCCTGCATGATGAACAATCGTGATTGCTGCATTCAACTGGTGTTGCACACAACCGTAAGTTTGGATGTTGATTTGTTTGTTACACTTATTTAAAAAAATCATTAATTCATTACTCGCAAATCGCATTCTCAAATCGCATTTGACCAACAGCAACATTGACCGTCTAAAATTGACTTTGCTTTGGTGGTGAAATTCTAAATGACTCTCAATGGTGATACATTGGCTTTCCAAACCACTCGAAAATGTTGCATGGGCAGAGGTGGAAATCTCACTATTGCGGAAATGGTTGGGTATAGGTGACAGGTGTAAACTTTTGTGATTGGCATGGGCGCAGATCCTGGGGGTGGGGACGGGGGGACACGTCCCCCCAATACATATTTTAAAAGTCATGAATTGTCCCACTCAAAATTTAAGTTATGAAATTTTCTCCGCCAAAGACGGAAATTTGAATTGGCTGATATCCTGATGGTATCCTGTGGCATCAACCTTTTGTTCAGGTACGAACACATTTTATTATTAATTGACTTTCATTTTGTATTGTCTTGTTTGTTTGTGCATGTCTTTCTTTTTTACTGGCCGGCGCTTTGAAATATTCAAAATTCAATTGCCTCTGCGGCATGAAATTGGTAAAATGTCCTATGACATTGATTACCTAACCTACTGCATTCTGCAACCTACGCCATATTTGGCTTTTGATGCTCTCTTTTTCTTTTTGACCAATTGCGAATCATCGCATCTGTTTTAAAATTGACTTGACATGGTGCCTGGAAATCTGGTGCACCAAATCGTTGCGAAAAAGCCATCGGCGTCGGTCTTTTATGACTCTGGACGTTGTGTCCTTCGTTCGCGCCGGCGGGGGGCTAGCGATGGCTCCAGTATCCTGCCAGAAATGCTCCAAAAATCAGTTTCCCGATTCACTGATATATTAGTAAAAAAGTCGACAAAATGTTTATATTTCATGTGTGGTTACTGGTTCATTATTTCAAGCTATCACTGTCATGCCAATGCGCAATTGCCTCAACCACACTTTAATATGGAAAGTCACGCCCTCATTATTTTTTTTCCCAAAGAGAATGTTGCACTACTCCACAATTGCTTTGCAATGCTTTTGCAACACAATAAAATTGCTCTCTGCTTTGCAATGCACAACTCCACAAAGTTTTTTTCGACCAGCAAAAAAAACTATTTTTTTTTTGCTGGTCGAATTTCTCAAACTTTGGGCTCAAACTAAAAATAAGGCCTTTTATCCTTCCTCTACCGTGCAAGTGGGACGCGCATCGTTATAGGATATGAATCTTATCCTTCACAGTGCAAGTGGGACACGCATCGTTATGGGATATGAATCTTTTACAACCAACAGAATGTGCATTCATTTGTCTCCTTTTATTCCATTCGGCTGGCTGCAGTTTCCGTGTTTTGAACTGCTCGTATTTTTGTTTGTGGACTTCTGCTTTTTTGACAAGATTTTTCTTGAAAATCCACAAATTTTCATCAAAAATACCTGAAATTTCAAATTTTCTTCAACTTCAGGGGGACTCCGTCCCCGAGACCCCCTGCCAGGGGCTCTGCCCCTTGGAACCCCGCTGGGGTGCTGCCCCAGATCCCGTACACTGCTGGGGGACTTCGCCACCAGACCCCCTCCGAACCAACAGGTCTGTGCGATTCGAAGATTCGAAATTCGCTTCGATTCGAAGGAAAAATGAGATTCGCAGTTGATTTGAGATTCAAACTTTTGAGATTCGATTCGAGAATTTTGTGGGATTCAAAAAATTTAAAACTTCTACCTGCGGCACCAAAATGCGAATGGTTACATACAGCCAACATTCATTCTGTAATCGAAAATTAGGAATTGCAATTCCTTCGAAGAAAGCCAGTAGTCATAGGACTATGCGACACTTGATTCGATTCGAAAATCTCGAATCTTAGAAGATTCGATTCGAATCTGGGCAATGGATTCGGATTCGATTCGAGATTCGAACAACACGGATTCGATTCGAGGGATTCGATTCGAATGCTGATTCGCACAGCCCCCCCCAATGTTCAACCCAGATCTGGGCCAATCACTGATTGTAGAAATCTTTGGCTAATTCTAATCCAGAGGTTTAACCTGTTAGACAGGCATGTTAACACAAACTTTTTATTCAGAAAGGTGGAATTTCATATTTCCTGCAGTTAGATGTGTTTTTGCAGCCCGCAGTTTTTTTGGCTACTTTATGAATTTTGTCACGGTTTTTCAGCGGGTTTATTACAAAAATCTTGCAGGTTTTTAAAAAATCATCTGGCAACACTGGTTCTCATCTTTATTTCATTTTATTCACTTTTTTGCATCTTTATTATTTTCTTTCTTTTTTATGTCATCTTTATTTCTTTTCTTTTTTTCTTCTTTTTTAAGTTGCCTCTTTTGAACTTGCTTTGCTTCCTCCCTTCATTCATTTTCTTCTCTCTTCTTCTCTTCCTTTTTTAGATTATTGAGGGTCTTCTAAAATGCGGAATTTGCGAACTGAGGCTGCAGTGCGAATCTTAGCCCCAAAACCTGCAAGCCAAACTTCCCCAATCAAATCTAACCCAACCTAACCAAACCTAACCCATTCAAACCTACCTAACTCAACCCAACCCAACATGAGCTAACCCATGGTTCCGTGTAATTCGCTTGTTTTGCGAAACACCATATCTCCCATTGGTCCTCGTCCGCATTTTAGTTCGTCCCGATTATTGACGCACGTCAAGGTGAACACAGGGTGGCCTGACAGATCCGTGATCTTCCTTTTTGATGATTCCGGACTGGAGGGGCGACAGTTGGACGAATTGTGGTAAGGGATGTCTGACGAACTCGGATGATGACACTGAATGAATGACGAAGGAGGTGTAATGATACCTAGCCTTATATGAATGATCTGACAGTGAGCAAATGATGAAGGATTTGTGGCATCACTGCAGCATGTGTGTGGTGGTTGAAGAATTAATTTCAATGGTTGTGATGTGCTAATTTGTTTCTTCTTTCTATTCCTCTAGGAGGGGGAGGGTTTTTCTTCACATGATGAAGCATCGATGGTTTCCTGGAGATGGAAATGTCTTTTTCGCTTGGGAGTGTTGAACTCCATGTTGATTCGGAAGTTGGCAAGAGGGTGTTCCTTGCCTGAAGTAACGTCACAAGAGAGTCAGGGTGAAGATCTTGTTGCCTTATGCCTACATGGGGCATTACTGGTAGCCTGCCAAGTGGCAATCATTAATTGAACTTCTGGAAGATTGTTGTGGGGAAACAGCCCACATATAATTGTTTATCAGAGTGTGGAAAGCCAAAGCAACTACCTATCAGTGTGGGAAGTTTCCAAAGATAAACTTGTCCATTTGTGAGATCACTTCTCTTTACCAGTGTGGTGAATTACCCATCCACCTAAAGTCGAAAGTGAAGATTGGAGGGTTGAAGGCTGAAACAAACTGGAAGTCAAAATTCAAAGAAGTGGAAGGGACAAAGACTGTAAGAGAGAAGTGATGGAATGTGGTGATATGGTCACATGCCAATGGTCATAATTTTCAGTGAATATTGTTTGAAGTGTTATTGATGCTCATTTGTTAAGTGTACTCTATGACAAGTTGTGATTTATTTGTTTATTCTTTTATTCTGTTTAAATAAAAATTAGGTCAAGTTGAATCAAGTGGACTTGAAGGCAAAGAGTCTGACTAAGTGTTGATAGGGTTAGGTTGTAAAGTTTATTCGATTTGAGGCTTTCTCCTGAGGGTTTATGGACTTCTCCTGCTTCTCTCGCAGGAGAAGTCCATAAACCCTCAGGAGAAGAAGTGGAAAAAGAGAGTAACGGAGGTTAGTCCTGTTTCACCACATGTGGACTGATCAGGTGGAATGGAGGAGATGGAATCGTTCCTTGGAATGGACTGATTGGGTAGAACTATTGGCTTCAATTATTGTTATAGGTATCAAAATTATTGGCTTCAGAATTCTTAAAATCAAAATTGAGAGGAAAATATAGAAAAAAAAAGAGGGGAAGTTGTTTGTTTTTGTTTTGTTTTTTTTGTTTTTATCATTTCTGTCGTTTCTTTTTCTTTTTCAGGTCTAGCGAAAAGAAGCCGTAAACCTTTCTTTTGAGTCGTGAATCTCATTCGGGGGGGGGGGGGGGCATTCTAAAACGGGGTTGATGGAATAAGTAGCCTAACGTCTAATTTTTAGACTGTGTAATTTTTTTTAGGTCTAATTTTACGTCTAACCGGAATAAGGTCTAATGGAAAAAAGTCTAACCGGAATAGCGTCAAAGCGGTTTTGTGTTAATTCACTCCCTGCTATAACGTTACCAGTGACTTGATCTCCCCTAGTCAGTCATCAGGTTTTTGGAAATTGGCATTGGCTGGAGGCCTGTGTTTCTCCACCTGTCGCCGCCAGGCGCCAATACATTTTCTTGCCTTTGTTTTGTTCGGTGGCTTATCAAGCTTTTTGCGAGTCTGTATGCCTCTGAAGGCCGACATTTTGGGACAAATTTTGCCTCCATCGTTATCGCCTACAAGTTTTTCGGAATCAACATAGAATCACCCCCACCAACCAGGTACCGTATGTAAACAAACACAACAGATGTGTTAAAAGAAAAGTCAAACAGTCCGTGGTGATGCTTGTGTGAACAAGTTCCAAACAGGTACCTACTGGGTAAACTCAATCCTGAGTCTTGCACTAATTAACGAGTTGAGCCTCTTCATGCAAAATGAAATTATGAGATGGGTAAGACGTAAAATTTCAATTACAGTGTACCTGGCGAGTCACCCAGGTTGACAGGCAGTTTATGCACATATTATGCAGACTTTTGACTCACGGACATTTTTTTTTATTTGTGAATTGCTATTTTATTTGACAATATCAATGATATCATACTTATCTTGATTTTATGGATTTCTGTGGGTAGGTTCCTTCCTTAGTAGGTGACTAGGTAAGCTGGTTTCAATTTTGAAATAGGTGACCTACTTGGCTGGCCTGAAATGGGGCGATCCCAAGGAAAAGGCAAACCAAAGAAGAAGGCTAAGAAGTGTATGCAATTTCCTGCTTCTAAGATTAAGAATAATCCATCTACAAATCTCTTTGAGGACTGCAAAGTGAGGCAAAAATTCGATGTAGTTGGCAAAGGAGGCAATTTTTCATCATCCAGGAAGCCAGCCTTGTCCAAGAGCGCTGCCATCCAGAGGGTTAGTTCATGCTGCTTCTTTCAGACACTCTCTTTTTCTTCTTCTAAGCTCTCACCAATCGTGTTTACACTTATTTCATTTGCTAAGCATCATCTGCATCCAGAAAATTTGTATAGGCTTTGGTATAGGCTTTCAGACATTTTGTTCTGGCAGGTCGGCTACTTGTGTTTACTGGCATTATGTCCATTCTTATTTGCTGCTCAAAATTTGGAACAACAAACAGCTTGACTGACCACCTTACAAATTCACCCACACTCAATCGTCGCAGGCATTCATTATCAGATGAAAACATCGTGACTTTTTGTGCCTTGCTGCTTGAAATTCACCCATTCATTGTAGGCATTCATTATCAGCTGATAACCTCGTGACTTTTTATTCCTTGCTGCTTGAAATCTGACACAACATCACTTTGCTAGTCCTAATGCTCATGAAATGAGCCTGTTTCATCATGGATGATGCTGTTTTTTGCACTCGTTGATTAGCGCTGGTTTCAGCTGGGTGATTTGGACAGGTTATGACTGACACCGAGCAAAGGCAAAACTCAGGAATGCTGGGTCTTCCACCTTTCTGGGCTGTTGGTGACTGTTCCTTTTCAGTTTTTTTTGCATTCATTTATCGCGGCAAAATTGCAATGGGCTAATCAGGGGTTCAGCAAGTCATTCAAGTTGTTTTGGGGCACAGATAAGAAAAATGCTAGCGACAAATAACTGAGGCCAAAATTTATTTCTGTGGGTTGCAATTTGCAATTCAGATTTTTGGTTAACACAACATTGGCTTTCAACATTGGTTTTCAAACGAGTTTCATCAATGCCCTGCAACTGGCCCATTCTTCTCTATTACCCATTATAGCCATTGCCCATTGCCATATTGCCCCTTGTTAGGGGGGGGGTGGGACTTCTGGGAAATTTGGAATTTTGTTTTGAAAATTTTTGTTTTCTATCTGTTTTCTGTTATCTCTGCATTTTCACTCTCGGATCTTGAGAATTGGCACCATTATGAACAATGTCATGCCGGAACGAGCGACAAGAGTCAGATTTTGCATTTTTTGCTTGCTTTTGGAGTTGCAGAGGCTTTTATTGCCAAAGGCTGCATTTTATAGTGCTTTTCTGGCACAGTCCAGTTTATAGGTCGAAAAAACAAAAGATGACAAGAAAGTGAGAAAACGGCTTCTTCTGTCACTAGTTTCTTTGATGCTTCTTTCACCTTAATGCAAAATTTCATCATGATTGCACTTCCATAACTGATTCTCCCAATATGCTGCCTATCGGCTTTCAGTAATTTTTCCAAAGAAATATGAAAGCTAGGAAAATGGCTTTTGGTAGGCAATAGGCATGATACAGGCCTAAATTTCGACCTTTGTGCAAATATTCATGTATCATAACTCACAATTTACAGATATTAGTTTTTCCTCAGGTCCCCCCTTAACCTTTACGAGCCGACGGGGTACAGGGTTTACAACGAAAGTAAAGAAATTTTTACTCGTGTCGTTGGCCAAAATGCCGAACCATTTTAAGCAAAAAATGTCATTTTTTGGTTTTCAAGCACATCAAAATCTTCAAACCTTCCACTATATGCCTGTGAAAAAAAATTTCAAAATTCGATCTGCAAGTTCCAAAAAGAAGGTCACAAAAGGCTGCAACCCGCAACCGACACGAAAAAATACAGGCAGCACAATCTCACGACTGAATGCAAAAGACACACACCTGTGCACACAGCAAGCCGTGTTGGCTCATCTCCTACAATCCAATTTGAAAGAATCGACTCTCAACCAATCCCGAAACATTGTCCTGCAAACGAATTCCAAGAACGATGCAAATCAACAACTGATCCAATCGCCTTCTTTTGAAAAGAAAACGCCAATCTTTGAACTCATTTATCTCGGAATCACATTTCACGAATTTCTTTCGTCTGCGGCAGCCGTTCTGGTGCCTCGATTTTATTGTGTGATGGGTCAATCGACAGGTTATTTTGGCGCGTACAGGACCCCCCTACACCCGTTTTCATGTCCTCAACACAACGGAAATCAGAGATGGGAGAATGTGACTGGCTCCATTCACACGAGTCCAGTTCTCCCGCTTCATGGACCTGTGCAGTGAAGAGAACCGAACTGGAACCGTCTGCTGCTTGTTACGGCAGTAAAAAAATGCGTAATGAATTATTTACGTTCGTAAATCTCAATACAAGGCCCGTGATACCAGAAATGTTTGAAATTTTCTGAATTTTCTTTTTGCGTAACAAATTTGTTACGTCCGGGGTTACCGAGTCGGTTAAATAGCTATCTTGGCCTACTTTTTCAATTTTATTGCAATGTTTAGCAATGGAATTTTGCAGGTACCCACATTAGGCAGCCTCCTATGCCAATCTTTGAACACCTAAATTCCTTCTTTTCCTGCAGCGAAATGCAGTTCTCCTCCATGAATATAAGAACAAGAACCGAGCAAACGTTTTGAACGACAAACGAATTGTTGCAAAGGGACGAGGTTCATTGGAGAATCGAATGGCTGATGTCATCAAGGAAAGAATGAAAAGGTTTCAGAGTGTAAGATTGCTTTCTTCATTCTGTACTTAACTAGGAAGGTTCTTTTTTACTTTCAACATGCATCGTCACTGGTCGAAGGCAGGAAGCATAATATCGGACTTGCCTAAGCCCCACATATTCAAAATAGTAAAAACTGGCCTTGTTTTACAATTTTCTTGAAATTCTTACTTCAGCAAGACACTTAGTCAAAACAGAAAGATGTCAATTTGTTTGAAAAAGAGTAGATACAGAAGTCATGTCTTTGCAGCAAGTTACTCTTTCCTGTGGACCACTGTAAGATAGGTACCTAAGAATCTGCAGGTCTCCAGGCCAGGCACTTGATAGATATATGTAGGTACGAATGGACCTTGCCTCACATCTTTGTACCATAGGTACCCACTACTTTGACACTTCAGGTGTTTACCCAAAACTTTCTGCATCCTAAGAGCTTGCATGTGAGGAAACAAAAAAGCTGTCATGACTTCATTATTCGCCTTTGATTTTTTGATCACTGGTCTGGATGTACCTATTTGATTTTTTGATCACAAGGCCTGGCTATTGGGTTTTGGATTTGGGCTAAGTGATGGCTTTTAACCTTTTTTTAATCCAATTAAATAAAAGCAGCTGCTTTGTCACCAAGTCCCGGGTGCCACATGTGGTGCTCTGCTTTTCGCTTCATATGGACCAGACAGGTGTGTGGCCTGAACTGGAAAGTCCAGAGCACAACATACGCTGTTCTCTCCTTCTTATCTCGTGCCTCTGCTGCATCACTGTGTCCAGAACAGCAGGACTCCAATTATGGTGCTCTGGACTTGCACTGCAGATGAGTGCCAACGTATGGCGCTCTGGACTGGAAGAGGTCAAGGGAAGTGATGGCTGCTTATAATTGAGGTTGCGGAAATATGAGGGGGGGGGCGCTGTTGTGCCTAGATAACCTGGTGGTTTCCTGGTGGCCTAATTTGGGAATTCCACAACTCATTCTTATTTTGAACCAATAAAGAATTCTTCAAAATGGATACAAAATCATGGCAGAATGGGTAACATTTTTTCACTAAATCACTGCTATGAAGTTACTTCATCATTTACCTATGTGTTTTTTCCTGCATGCACTTTGTGATTGTGTCATTTATTTGAATAGGATTCTGTATACAATCTCAATGATGACATTGTGCTAACTCACAAAGGTGCTCCTCTGAACACATTTGAAGTGGACAGATATGAAGATCCTGGCAGTGGAGATGAAGATGATTCAGATGCGGAGAAGTTGAATTGTTGGTAAACTTTTGCTTTTCATTTCTCTTCCTTCCTTTTTTGAAATAAAGAAAATGGATGGTCCCGTCAACAATTGTCTATTTAGATAGTGTCTATTTAGATATAGTGTAACATTAAGAAGCCACATCCAAATCAATGTGGCCTGTCTTTGGCATGGCATTAAAGTTGCTTTGGGGCAGAGATTGTGACCTGATTTCCCAGCCTTGACCCAATTTCCTCTTGATATCTCCTGGGCTGAATTCTGGAGCTATACTGTACTCATTGTTTAAAAAATATCGAGAATGCTTATTTTTGAATTTAGACCCGCAGGTAGGAAAAAAGAATATGATCAAGTAATATGAACTCACCATGTTCTTTATCCAATGACCAGAAGTCTCCTTTTTTCCTGTCAATATCTTCCATTTCTAAAACGTTTTCATCGACCATTGTGTCGAGCTCTTCAGTAGATAGATATCTGTTGCCGTGAGTGATATCACCAAGAGTGGGTCGTCAACGCTGTTAAAATAGCACTAAAAGGAGTTCGGCACGATGAGAGTGTTCACGGAACGATGATGGTGTGTGAACTTCATAAAACCAGATGGGAATAGGTAGCATCTCCTGATGATGTGGACTGCATGCCGTAAGCACTGTCGGAAGAATAAAAAAAGAACTGTTTTTATTCTTCCGACAGTGCTTACGGCATGCAGTCCACATCATTAGGAGATGCTACCGTTCCCATCTGGTTTTACGAAGTTGACAGACCATCATCGTTCCGTGAACACTCTCATCGTGCCGAACTCTTTTAGTGCTATTTTAAGGGGGCCGGTAGGTGGTTCCGATGGCATATTTTGGCAAAAATTTTGATTTTTAAGTAAATAGTGTTCCTTATAGTTTGGAATGTGCCCTACATTTTTGGTCTGTAGTCATTTTTCTGTATCGCCTCTCCTTCCTTCAGATTTTAAGGGTCAAAAATAGGCGCGATGGAATTACTTTTGTCTTTTAGCGTAAAAGACGAAAATCTTCATCTTTTTAAAACTCAATTATCTCAAAATTAAGATTTACGCTGGGGAGTGAATCTCCCGTTTGCTGTATCTCAGACATTTTTCAACGGATTGAGCTGAAATTTGGCCACGAGGACCAATTTTTCATGCCGAAAAAATGACAGAATCAGATCTGCGGTAACATATTTGCATTAGAAGCTATGAGGATTTTGCTGCTTGGAGGACAAGTTTTTTCCGCTTTTTGTGACCCGCTTAGCTTTGAACCTGTTCAGAACCTAAACCATACAACATATCCAAAATCTGACTCTGTCATTTTTTTCAGGGTCCTTTTTTGACCTTGTGAGTGAAGTTTCAGTACATTTAAACAAGTCGCATACTCATCGGTAAAAATTATCGCATACTCATCGGTAAATATCTCTGAAACCATTGAAGTTAGAGAAATGATATTTTGCACCAAAACAATCATTATTGATGAAAAAATTGTGGCAAAGTTTCAGTTCAATCGCATAAGTAGAACAAAAGTTAGCCGTGGCCACCTGCCGGCCCCCTTAACCGGTCAAGCCCGATTGCCGTACGCTGTACGTGCCATAAAATGTTACTGACAGCTCCGATTGCCGTACGGTGTACGCGCGTATAAAGCTGTTGCGAATTGCCGACCGCCGTACAGCGTATGCACGGGAATACCATGCATTTAAATGGGTTTATCGCCGCAAATGCGGCGAATCGCGTCGGCTAAAATTTTCAAAGTCGGAAAGAGGAATAAACAGCGATCTAGCAGGCGTTTATTCCACCAAAATCGGTCCAACCGTTTAAAATTGGCGCAATTTTCAAATTTCCCGCTTTTTTGTCT
The DNA here is from genome assembly GCA_030068105.1 of Sinentomon sp. SZTP_YWyxl. NCBI lineage: Eukaryota > Metazoa > Arthropoda > Protura > Sinentomata > Sinentomidae > Sinentomon > Sinentomon sp. SZTP_YWyxl. The sequence continues at coordinate 15,348 of JASGXE010013422.1, forward strand.
AAAGTTGCTGTTGAAGGCGCCTTTTTTCGCGATCGCGCGACATCTGCCGCCCGCCGAAATTTGAATTTTCGGGAAGTTGAAAGACGCACGATTTAGCAGACGCTTATTTCACGTAATTTGCTGCATTCGTTTTGAAATGGCGTCGCATTGAAATATCCTGTTTTTTCCAGTTTTTGCTCAATTTTGGTGCGGTTTTCAGTGGTTTGTGGGTGGTTTGGCCAGTTTTTTTGTGCGAAAGTGTTTTTATTGGTTGAAAACATCAAAATATAGGTAATTTTATTGACACAGAGCAGAAATCTGGCTTGGTTGAGCGGGAAATGCATGTATTTCTGCTATTTCCGTTTTTCGAAAATCCTTGCAAAAATTATAAATTCCGGCGGTAGCAACACTTTTTGGTGCCGAAAATTGCGGAATACCATTGCAAAATCGGAATTCGCAATTCCGGGCATGAGGGGTTAACAGTATTGACGACCCACTCTTGGTGATATCACTCACTGCCACTCACGGCAACAGATATCTATCTGCTGAAGAGGTCGACAGAATGATCGATCAAAACTTCCAAGAGAAGTAGAAGTTCGTGACAGGAAAAAAGGAGACTTCTGGTCATTGGACAAAGAACATGGTGAGTTCATGTTACTTGGTTGTTGACACCCAGGAGTCAAAGTCCCTTCGCTCCATGATGAAACAAGAACATGTATGTTGGTTACAAATGTCTGCAATAAACATGTCTTAAGTACACCTACTGTTTTGGCAGTTTTGCGTACACTTGAATTGACCAATTGCCCTGTAGCTCCGGAAATAGAGACATAATGGCACTGGATGAGATGAGTTGGATGGAGGAAGTCAATTCTGACAGTCAAAATCATTTTGGACATTCATCTATCTAGTGTTCTAAATTCCAGGCTCTTTACCATTAAAAATTTGCTTGGAAAATACTGATCAAAAGTTAAAAAATCGCACGTGAAAATGGAATCGGTAAAAATATCATTTCAAATCGATTTTCTGGTTGGATCGAACACCTGGCAAAAACAGAATCCAAATAAACTGAATTGCTGGTTCATCCAACCGTCTGCGGTACCGGGGCTGAGGTATTGCCACAGTGGTGTTTTAAGAGGCAGCGGGTCTTGGGGAGAGAAGGCAAGGCACCAGTAGTTGGAAGAAATTTTGAAAGTTTGGGTTTTCTTTTGGAGCAAATTGCAAGTTTTTCTATTAAATTTTACAAACATGACATTTTCCGAAGGAAGGGGTTGCCCCAACCCCGGCATTCACCCCAATTGCTTTTTTATCTGCTAATTGCTATTTTTATCCTTCTGCTCAATCTCTTTTTTGAACCAGCTGAATTTGTTGAGGAAGCACATTTCGGAGGAGAATTCCTGAAAAAGAAGGAGCAGACAAAGGAAGGTGTTGCAAAGAGGGATTCTCTGATAGCAGACCTTATTGACAAATACAAGCAGAGGAAAGCCGAGAAGTCTCAGGAGAAGGACGAATCGTTTGAGATGACAACACGACTCGACAAGGATTGGAGGGAGCTACAGAAGCTGATCATGAGCGGAAAGAGAACAAAGATGATGATTCAGAAAAGCAAGGCAAAAAGGAAAACAACTATGATATTCTCGTGCGAGAGATGATGTTCGAAAATAGGGCCAAGGTTTGTGCTTCGGCAACTGGTCTGGTTCCATTGTGAGAGATTGGTCCTGTTCTCTCTTGTAAAATAGTGGAATCGGTTTCAGGCCCATTGGAAAGAATCATTTCAAAATGATTATTTTTGCCATTGGATAACCATGACAGGATTGACTGGCAAAGTGCTTAGACTGCTGCCAAATAAAATTTTTGACAAATGATTTTGTTTATGTTGGATTGTTTAGAGGTTCCCTTTTCGAGGAGTAGAGTCCCCTTAGTATTTTGGATGGTGACTGCCCGTCCCAACTCACGCCAACAAAGGGTGCTTGCAGGTTTCGGACTGCCAGAGGCGTGGTTAGTAGCACCTTTAATTTCTACCACCACTCCAGCTAGCGTTTGCATGGCGGTGGGCTAGATCACTGGGTTAAAGGGAGAGGCTCCGCTTCGGCAACGGGCCGCAGGTGACCGGAGGGGTGTCCAGGTTGTTGGCCGCGGCTTTTCTCTGGCTCCGTCTTAGGCAGCGGGCTCCTTTGGCTCCGTCTTACGCTGCGGGCTTCTTCTTTGGCTCCGTCTTAGGCTGCCGGCTCTTTGGCTCGGTCTTAGGCTGCGGGCTTCTTCTTTTCCTCCATCTACCGTGCCCGCACTGGCATCACCTGACTCCGACAGCGGCCGATCCCGGCTTCCGCGGTGACTTCTCCCACGCTCGTCTGCCTTGATTTGCAAGGGATGACCATATTTTTTAACGAGCTTTTCAATGCGAGGGACTTTGCCTTGGCCACGCCGGGCCCAACAGCAGGTTGCCCTCATATACGAAAAAATAGGATATTTCAAATCGCAAACTGCCGATTCAAGGCGAATTTTATTCACGCCGAGCAGTCCGCAGATCAGGGCTTGATAACGCCACGACAAATGAAAGTATAACAGGGCAGGATGTCCGCAAAGAGCAGTATGCTCTTGCACCTTTAATCTGGAATTTATTTTGATCTTGTTCATCACAGGCAGTTCTGTACAGTGTATGATAATAACAGCCAAAACTTTCTCTCTTTAAGCTTCTCGTTCGGCTTGAATGCTTTTGCTTATCTCTGTTCTTTTCCAATTACAGGCCAGTGATCGTCTAATCTCTCCCGAAGAGCAGTTGAAAATTGAGTTGAAGAAAAAGATGCAAGAGCAGAAAGAGGAGATTGAGAGATCGCAGACAGATTACGACAAAATGATGACAAAACCAAAGCACAAAAGTGCAGATGACTTGGGTGATGATGATTTTGAGGATGGTGGCATAAAGACAGCTGCACCTCTGAGCTACAAGGATGGACGGATCATTGGCGAACACTACGAAACTGATGATGGAGGTTAGTTTTTGATGGTTTTGTAAAGCTTCAGGTTCTGTGCAGTGCAATGAAGTCATTTAGGTGGGTACCTAACATCTATAAGACCCCATACCTGCCTATCTTGTCAGTTAGTATTGCAATGTCACTCACAAGGTGGACAAGCTGGAAATGGGTGCGAAGCTTGGTTCATGCAAAACCCAAATGCCAAGGACTCTCTGCCATGAGTCTGGATGTGTTTTTGGAGAATGACCTACTCTTCCCTCTTCTGAAAATGAAATTCATGATGGGGCAATTGGCTTGCAAAAGGTTGCCTTCTCAACATGCACAACTTTAGCTTGTTATTGCAAGCTCTTTCGAGGCACTCAAGTGATGAAACGCCACATTGGCTTCAGAAGGGCCATCTCCATGACAGATTGATAGGCAGGTTTTAACTCTGGATATTTTAAGGTTTCATTTGAGTTTGTTGTCCTTGATACAGGATGATCTGCTCTCTGGTTTGGTCACTTTTTTATCCATTGATGGGAGTGCTTCTTCTTGCTTTGAACATTGCTGTATCGGTATCCACACAGATGGAAATGCTAAGTTCACATGCCATCATTGCCACTTGGGAATGCTTTTTCCTCCAGAATTTGTGGAGGAGATTGTGTATGTGGTGGGCATGCGAAAGAGGCAACTTTCAATCCCTTCTGAGCCCATGGGGAAGAACACGTGTTTTGATTGTTGTAAAAACAGCATAGCCTTGAATTCTTGTCACCGTGTTCCATTTGATGACACCTGCTTTTTCAAATGTTTTTTGTTTTTATTTTTCCAGAGAAAATCTCAGAGCTTCGCTTAGAGATATCCAGTGATAACACACTTGCAGACGATGGAGGTGGCCCTGAAGGTGATGCCAGTGATCATGGTCTTGCAAGTGACAGCGGAAGTGATAGTGATAGCTCTGATGAGGATGATTACAGTGACATAGTAACAGAATCAGATGCTGAAGAGAGCGTTGGTGAAGAAGAGGGCAGTGATGATGGAATTGCAAGTGATGGTGTTGCCAGTGATGATCATCTTGACGAAACACACGGAGAGGGATCTCCTTCTGACAGTGAACCCACTGGACTTGGAAGCTGCTGTGATGATGCAGATCCTAAAGGAGAAAAAGAGTCCAAATTGTCTGGTGCGACGAATATCGATGATCACGTCGGTTCTTGCACTGAAACATCATCTGAGATTTTGTTAACTTCAGCAGCAGGTCCAGGTGCATCCGACGAAAGACATATCCCCGAACAGGACTCCTCTGGAGGTGCAGACAGTTCTTCCTTCAAAACTGTCGGCGAGACTGTAAAAGCAGGCAATGAAACAGTCTCCAAAGCCAATTCTACTCTAGAAACTGGGTTGGACTCTGTGGTTGACAACATAGATCGTTGGGCACTGCAGAAACCAGATGTGAAAGTGCAAAAGAAGGCAAAGAATAGTCGCAAGGCTAAAGCAGCAGTGAATGATGGGCAGCCTGCAGAGGAAGGGGTCAACGATGATGTTCAGCCACTTGAATTGCCTGCTGTTTTAAAAGGTGAGCTGACATGCCTGTTCTAGTGGAACCAGGCGACAAATTCATCAGGAGATTTTTTGTTTTACTTTCACTGATTTTCAAACGCATTGCATTTTCAGTTCCCAGGATTCATGAGATGTTCGAGAGCATCCCAATTGAACTTGTTGCAGGTAAAACACACCTGTGCGAAATTTAACCAGTTTCGTCTTCCAGTTAACATTCTTGCCACATAAGGGTAATCGTCAATCGATCTCATTTATTAAAGTTTCCAGGCATTGCATTTGAATTTATTTGGAAAAGTGCAACCCCCGAAACATAATGTTCTCTAACCAACCCATACCTTTTCTGTTTTAAACCTATTTAATTTGCACTTTAAATGATCCCCAAAAAGAATTACAGAGGCTTGTTTGGACATCTCAAGGGAAGGCCAAGCCTGTTGTGAGCAGGAACAGCAATAATAATAATGATGAATTTTTATTTTCTCTGCATGACAAAAGATTTCAGGGTGCATTTGACATGAATCCTGTTCGCAGTTAAGGGGGGGGGAAACCTAGATTTTTTCGTGTAAAATGAAAAATTGTCCAATTTTTTTAATGTGTGGACCAGATGCGCTGAAATTTCTAGTTTCTGATGGTGAAAACCAAATGCAAATATCTTCAATAGAAAAAAATGGCACACGAAAGACCGGAGGCATGTTTTTGCCGCTCGCGGTAAAATCAGCAGTAAAACGAAAATGTTCTCGATCTTCGACGCTATTTTTCTCAACTTTTTGTTTTTTAAGCATTTTTGTGTTCCGCCCCGTGTATCTCAGCCATTTTTATGTGATCATGTTCAAATTTGGTGTACTTATATAAAAAAACTATTCTAAAAAGATTGACAAGGCCATATTTGACAATTTTTGCCTCCATTAAGAGTTATTAACAAGTGAAAGGAAAAAATGCTAAAAATTTACCGCTTTTCTAGCGGAGTGACAGAAAATCACCTGCCACACAATTCTGGGGCCAAAAACAAGAAATCGGGCATTGTCAAAAGTTTTGGCTTGGTTTTTTACCCCTATAACTCGAATTTGGGCGTTCTTACACGTGGGGTTATCGCTGTGCACGGGACGGAACATCGCCTTATTTTTACCCTAAAATGGCTGCTGTTGCCAAACCAGATGAGCTACAGTGTTCAAATTTTGCACAGAAGTTGTCTAGATTGGTTCCAAAGTGTGTGCAAAATTTGAACAAAATCGGTCAAAAAAGAAAAAAGTTTGCCGAAACTAGGTTCCCCCCCCTTAAGCATCGTGCTCCTACCAGCAGGCATAGGGATATTGTTCCGACCTTGTGGTTTGCGATTCGGACCCAAGTGGCTTTTTTTTCCTGACAACCGAGTCCGGTAAAATTTTCTCGCAAATGCATAAGCACCTGTTTCTTGATTCCATCATTTGAGGACCCCAAAAAGTCCCCATAAGAACCCATTTTTGTACCAGAAGTGTTTTTACATTTCTCCTAAACTTGCATGGCTAATTAGGCCCACTTCCCGTCAAAAAATTCAATTACTTGAAAGGTACGAGGGCTGTTCAATATCAAGTGAGACTAATGTCACTGTGACCTCCCCTTGATACCTGCAAGTCTCGTCTTTTACCACATTCAAAAAATGGATTTTGCGAGGTAATATGGCAAATTTCGCTGCAAATGCCCCAGCCTTGCGGATTTTGGATGCAATTGAAGATTACTGGTGAAATTAACTTGCCGAAACTTGTTCGTTCTTAGAACGTCAGACATATGGGAACTGCAGTGGTTTTGTGCAGCACCAGGTAAAGAGGGATAGTTTCTTGTCCACTGTGTTGCAGGAGGTTCTGCTCTTTCTTTAGGGGCTGCTTTCTCTGATTTTTCCAATTCGGGTGAGAACGAGGGACATTTGTTCGAAAACATGAGGTTAAAAAGCCAACAACATTGAGCAGAAAACTTTCAGATGATGACCAGAAGAGTTATTGAGCATGAAAGGCATTGACTAGCGGTCAGAAATCTGAAGACACGTCAAATGGCATCATTGGTGAGAGATCTCATGTAATTTTGAGAGATTTCTGGGAAAATCAGTGTTTTTCAGCAGAAGTTCCTGACACCGCTTTCTGCTGAACAACAGGCAGATGCATTTGAGGACGAATATCTGGCCAGGAGATGCATTGGATGCAAACTGCATCGAATGTTCAACCACTACTTGTTACCCAGACTTACTTGTCTTGTTTTCCTTTACCATAAACTGCAAAACATGTGAAAAGCAGTCGCTTTCTCTATGCTGGGGTAGAATTATAGGAAGCGGCGAACATTCTGAAGTACCCCTCCTAAAACAACACCCTGTAGCACCTCTTTACGGACCAGCAGAATTGTGAAACCGAGTGAATAAGAGCAGAAGGAGGCTATTTTGTTAAAAATCACCACGCTATGGAAATGGGCAAAGAACACAGAGAATTATCATAAAAATCTCACTTGTTTTTGAACAGCCTACGTACATACTTTTCTCTCCCCTTTCAGTCCCTGAATTCTATGAAGACTTTCATCTTCATTTATGGACAAGGCCTGCAGATGTTCAATTGAATGTTATCAACAAATTGCTGTCGATAAACTATCCGTTTACCAGGGAAAGTCAAAAGAAAGATCTTCAGAAGTTGTTTGCCCATCTGCTGCGATATTTCAGAGATCATGCTGTTGAAACTCCCACTGATGAGTCAGGTAGGCCTGACTAGTGGTCATACGGATATTTTTAATTTCCTTACATATTTTTTGCTTCAAAATCTTTCCAAGTACATACCTATCTGATTTTTTTGTGCAAATCATTTGCAATGCACCTTGCCAACTCCCAATCCTGGTGATAGCTAATGGTTAAGCACCAAATTTTTGAGATCATTACTGTTAATTCTGTGGGATTTATTTCCCAATTGATTCATAATCATTAGCTGGCTTGCGATTGTTGAGTGGGTAATGTTAGGTACTGCTGCTAAAATACCCATGGCCAAAATCTGCCAAATTTGTGTGCACCTATCTGTTGTTTTATCTTCTTGCAGTTTTTGGCGAGTGTTCACACTGACTGTCTCATTGGCTATTTTCTTAGCTTTTGCGAACTTTGCTGGGTCCAGGATGAACAAAAGCCAAACGGATTCTCATTTTCTTTGCATGTGAAAATCAGAAAGGATTTTTAAAAATTATTTCACTTTGCGAATAATTAGGTACCTATTGATTTCACTTAGTGAACGTTTATTGCAATGTTGGCCCTTGTTCACGGGGACTGATCACTGTTAGTCCACGATTATGCTCCAAGGGGGACTTAAACACGACTAAATTAAACATGACTAAAATGACAAAGAAATGCTTTGTGGTTTTTGAACATTTCACAATTTTTGTACATTCCGTGCCATACGTATGAACTTACGTGTTATGTTTAAAAGCTTTGGACGCAATTACGAAGGCAACCCTATGGATTTTTAATCTTCAGGTCGATCAATGATTTCGTTACAAGAAATTTTCCGATTTGACTTTATCATCTTCATTTCCCGTTCAACTTCAGGCCCGAAAGTTTTACAATTTCCCTCAAAATATCCAGCTAACACCCTGTAACTCACATTTCTGTTGAAATTTACCATCGTCCTCATTTTCCAGGCCTTCACTTGACGGTGATCAACCAGCTCACGTCATTGATCTGTAGGCTTAGCCAAATTGTTGGAGATGAAGTGACAACAGAGTATCTCAAGGATGTTTTAGTCGAGTTTCAAGGACGGTTGCGTGGCAAACGGAAATGCTCTTTTCCTGGCTTCGAAGTGGTATGTTTGATCTTTCTGTTGTTCATCATTGGGAGTGTGTGCTCATAGCTGAAGGATTATAAAGGCCTGCAGGCCTACCACCAGCATCGATAGGTAATTCAATTATTCAAAAATTCTGGAGTCAGCAGTCAACCCCAAGTTGAGCAAGTTGGAGAAACCAAGGACAAATTGAAGAGAGCACAAATTAATAATTTCTCAGTTGGTCTTCTATGGTATTCTCGGCTGATATTTCCTTCTTCGAATTGACATTCTCAGTTGATCTTCTTCAAATTGATACTGAGTCGATCCCCTTCTCTGATATTCTGAGTTGATTACCCTCTCTGGATAGTCCATACTGGATAGAGCAGATTGTGTGTACCTATTTGCTTTTGCACCTGGGTACAACGCGTTTCTCTCAAATTCCATGTGGCAATTTTCTTTCCTTCCCAGCATGCATGCGTGTGAAGCACGAATTTTACCTGATGGCCCAGTGGCGTAGTCAGGAAAATCTGAAAAAATTGTAAAAAAAAAAAATAGAAAAAAAAATTTGAAAAAATAAATATTTTTGGGAAGAGGCCACATTTCCGCCCTCCCCTCCTTCCGTCCTGTGTTGTTGTGGTTTAACCATAGTGTTTTTTGTGAAAGTGAAAAGTTTCAGGGGTTTTTAACCTCTTTAGGTCCGATTAAAACTTTTTAAAGCGGCAGCCTTGTCACCAAGTCCGGGATGCCATATGGGATGCTCTGCTTTCCACTGCACACAGACCAGACAAAGAATGTGGCATGGCCTCCGAAGTGCAGAGCACCACATGGGCCGTTCTGTTCCCACAAAACCTGTACCTCTGCTACATCTCTGATCTTTGTGTCCGGAATATCAAGATGCCAATGGTGGCGCTCTCGTCTTGGTGCCCATAAAGCATTGTATTTGGTTTGTGCAGTGCAACCACATGAGCGCCAACGTATGACACTCTGGATTGGAAGAGGTTAACTAAACAATTTTTTTCTTTCTCTGCTTTCAGATATCAACTCTAAAATTGTTTTTAATTGTATTTCCATCGTATGATGTTCGGAACTCCATTATAAAGTCACTGCTATTGTATTCAGTCCAGCTTCTGTTGTCATGCAAAGTGGCCAGCAGGAAAGATGTGGCTGCAGGATTGTTAATTTGTACCATTCTAACTGAGGTTGGTTGGGTCTAGATGGGTTGTTGCTTTGGTCTTTTTGTTTACTTCTTTTTAACAATTTCCTAGATATGTAGGCAAAGGACTTGTTCTTACAGGGCCAGGTAGAACTGCACGCCTCACACAGTGTCATGATGTTTTGCGGCGCATGTTGCATTTATTCGAAATGGCGCCTGAGTTAATAATAAACTCCTATGTTCAAAGTGTATTTTTTTTTTCATTTTTCCATTGCCCCCATCAATCATCATGATCACTTCGCCATTGATGACCAAATGCATTCATTATTAATTAATCCAGATCTTAAAAAGTTTCTAGAATTCCACCTGATTCAAAACTTGTGGAAGTTGACCAAACTCATGCTGAGAGAAAGGTCCGAAGGAATCAGGGGTGTCATTTCAGGTTTTCACACGAGGGGCCTTTCTCGGTGAAGGATTTCGCCGCAGCCCAGTTGAGGGTGGAGCCCCCCAGTAATTGCGATCTGGGGGAGAGTGCCAGTGGGGTTCCATGGAGAGAAGCTGAAGAATTTTCTTATATTTTGGGGTCACTAGTTAGTCCAGTTTAGTGAAATTAAAAATTTTGTTGCTGGATGAAAAATTGCCGTTTGTCCGTGCCGAATCGCGCCATCCATATTATATTCTTACCACCCTCGATCTGTGTGTGATGAAGATAGACAGAGAAATCATTAGGAAAAACAGGAATCAATTCTCTGGCCATATCAAGCAGGTTTTTTCTCTCTTCTTTCATGCAACTGCAGTTAAGCTATGGGGAGTATAGTTATCAGATGCACACAAGAAGCATTGATGAAGAACAGTGTAACAATAAAGAAATCTGGGCATATTGCCAGCCAATTTTGGATTTTCACATTGTACACAGGGTGGCCTAATGAAAGCGTTTCAGCCTTAAATGCCAACTTTTCTTTCAAGTCGAAGCTTTTGTGTTGAATTTCCCGATGTTTTAGTCCATTGTTGATCATTTTAGGTTAACTTTCTTTCTCGTAAAAAAGCCTTTGGAAGTCTTGCCATTGAAGATTTCTAAGTGCTAATTCATGAGTATTTGTGAAACAAAAAATAAGATATGAGAGTCAGAAAATACCTACATTTATCGCAGGTGCCATTTTCAACCATTTAGGTTACTCTGAAGTGTGTTTTGATCCCTTAAGTTGTCTTTATTGTGTATTTTATTTTCATACTGTTTTGTTTTCGATACAAGGGTGTCTGTTCACCTGCTTCACTACAGAATTGCGCAGGACTGTGTCCTGGCAAATTATTTTTAAATACAATGACTCTTTCCAGGTGGGCCTGAAACATGGAATATCATCTGAGCATGAAAAACTGATGCTGAAAATTGTCAACCACTGGCAGATTTTATTGGCCGTCCTGTTTTTTATTTTTCCATTTTCTGAAATTTTCAGTATTCATCAAAATCAAAACGTTTTTGCCCGGAGGTGTTGAATTTTCTGAAAGGTGTCATCTATCTGTCGTTGCCGAAGTCTCCTGAAGATGTGGATGCTTTGATGCACATCAAATTGACCATCTTGCCAACATTCAAATCGTTTCAGTCAGAGGGCAATTTATTGGTTCTGCAACAGGAGGGAGCATGTGAGAGGTACGTTGTTGAGGCCTTTTTGTGGGTCTGCATCAGGTTGTTGAATTGAAGAGGTGGACCTGTCATTGTTATCTGCATTTTCTTACGAGTTTATTCAAATTCCGATGTCGACACGCGCATAAACAATGCACTTGAATCCTATGTTTAGTGCAACACAAACAGTGAAATGTGGGACTTCTATGTTAGGGTTCAGCATCATCTGCATAGTGACCATGCATCCTTGAAAGTCCTTGATTTGACGTGTGTCTTGGAATGTCCTTGAAAGTCCTTGGATTTGGCAGGTTGGGCTGGTTGTCCTTGAATTCGCCTTTTGGCTGCCTGCCTCCAAACTGAGCGGCCTCATTTGTGGTGAAAAAAAATAATCAGTAATCGTGAATCATGAAGGATTTTCCTTCTGTTCCACCATTGTTGTTCTACGCCAGAACACTAGGAGGTACCTACAAATCTACAATAGAAACTGGAAGGACACTAGCATAATGCTTGCTGAGCCAGAGAGATGCAAAATCATGTTCAAAGACCTATTGCAACAGTTCATGGCTATCCTCAGCTGTCTGTGATCTCACCTATGTGGAATACAGCACCTTCATTAATCTTGGGATAAAAAGAGTGGGTAGTTCCAACAAATCCACTGACAGACTGGATGCTTACGTCCACTCAGCACTTGCCAGCGAGAGTCTGCAGAATGACAAACTTTTCAGTGAGGGAAAATGGTCTTGATTCTCTCCCATGGAAATACTGCAGATGAGCTTAGCTTTCCTGTCTCTGAGAAAACGTAGTTGAAAATTTGAAGGAAACTATACTGTTTGGTTTAAGGCGTGTGCTAACTCAAACTGTCCTCTCGATCCCAATCACTGAGCTTCAACAGCTCTTTCATGTTATATGAATGATTTCCCCAAGGAAGCAGACATGGAACAGTGTGGAGCAGGAGTGAAGCGAAAGGCAGAGTTGACCATGGAAATCTTATCAGCAGAAAAGAACCTCAAAGTTTTGGAGCATGAGAAATTACTTATGGAGTCCAAGGCAAACAGTATTTCTTTCGCAGGGGCATCTCATAGCGAGTGCTCTAATTTCATTTAAGAGTGACCCAGATCCGTTGCAGCTGCAGTGGGTATTGTCCTAAAAATTAATGTCCTTAAATTCCAATTCAGATTGTGAGTGGCCACTCTGCATCTGTGGTGGTTTGAAGTGGGTTTCCGAAATAGGTCATGATGCAATAATGGTTGAATCATGATGCTAGATGGTCCAGCATCTTGCTACAAAGTTAGCCAAATCCAACACGTTAAGACACATCAAACTTCGTTTTTCTTCTTTGTTAAGACACATTTGAAACATCAGGCAGATCAAATTTTTTAAGTTATGTTGCTCTGTTGATGCTTTTTCTCTGCTGATAATTGTGATACCACTCCAAAAGTAGTTACCACATCTGAACTTATCACT